>JADNRX010000039.1:0-239706 GCA_015501595.1 Hymenopellis radicata
GCTAAAATCCAATGGCTCAAGGGCAGACAGTTTGAGGAGAATAACTAGCTTATTCTCAAATGGCATATTGACGCCTTCGGAACCATGGATGGCCTGAATCTGGCTATTCAAGAATCAGCAGATGAAGAGTTTGAGAACGCGTCATATAATGGATGGCTCCATTTCCACTTTGTGAGCTCTGTGATTGCATTTGGTGCAGTTGGTACATCTCCTTCTCTTCATATAGATGTATGCTCAGTGTGTTTCAATGCAGGTGAAATCATTGCTTGCAAGATGAATGTGCCAGGAAGCTGGCATGATTCACATGTTGCTCGTGATATCTATGAAAGGTTGCGTACCCAAACGCCTGAAGGATACTACCTGGTAACAGATACCACCTTTCTCCGCAGTACAGACCAGATTGCAGACCGCATCCGGGCACCAATGAAGGAGAATACTGTAGTATTTCGACTGTAAGTTCACAAAATTTTGAATTTTTTGACCTTCCCACACCCGATAAGTGATCAGAGGCATTTTCCGGTGTCCGATAAGGAAATTCGGAGGCCTTGTGACCTGTGACGTGAACTTACGGTCGAAATAGGACAGTACCCGCTTGCCTTCCAACGATGCAGACCAGTTGTATGCTCTTCAGTTTGATCGACAACTTCTGTCCCTTCGACAGTCCGCAGAGTGGGGAAACCGTTGTTTGCAGGGATTATTTGGATGCCTCCGTATCCCACTACAGGTCACATACTCCTTGAAACGAGGAGATCTTCTCGAGGTTTGCATAAGGCTGTATCAGCTGCGAACACGACGTGTTGGAATCAATTAGATTCGATCTGTTTATCTTCCACTGTGGAAGAATGGCGCTGAACAGGAGGAGGTTTAGGAATATTTTGAGCAACTTTTGTTTAGTGAGCAGCAGCGCAATGACCGTGTATGAAGCCTTCATATGACAGCACAGGAAAATAAGATGGGAATTTGATTACTTAGTAGCTAATGTAAGTACGATGATTTAAATGTAAAGCTGTACTCGAAGACATCTACTCAACCATAGGTGACGAAGACCTCTCACGATGACTAGGTGTGATAGTAACAAAGAATGAAGGAGCATCATCACCTCGAGCATGACGAGGAGTGCCCTCAACAGCCGTACCCTTATTGGATGCCCTTGAGACAGGTGGACGAGCATGAAGGAGAGGACTAGAATCATCAGCAGACACGATGCGAGTTCCCTATAGAGGAAAGTAGTAGTCTCTTGGGGAGTCATTAGAATTCTCCCAGTACGTCGCACGACCACCTTCAGGATGATACACCTCCTGGCGCCAGCGTTGATGGCTCTGACGAAGCGGCGTGCTATGAGACCGGTGGCGATGATGGTCACCTCCGTAGGCATCGCGCTCATCACGACGCGCCGTGCACTGCATCTCCGCCCGCATTTCTGCAAGAGCGGCCCGCTACTCAGCAGCAAAGCGTCCACGCTCCCCATCCAGCAGCCGACTCTGAAGCTGAGCAATCTGTGTCTGCGCGTCACGGAGCTGATTTGACAGCGTGAGAAGCTGTGTCGTCTGGAAGGTGCGAGCAGATCGCTCCTCATCGCGTGCAGCCTGAACAGAGGGATCCAAGGCATTGGAAATGGTGGTGAGGAGGGTCTGAGCCTCAGTGCGAGATGTGCGAGGGCGCGAGAGGTGGTTGGGTGCGGCTGAGCGACGTGCAATGAACTCTGGTTCAGTCTTCACGACGACAGGCTTTGGTTTGGCGGCGGCTTTGGCTTTCTTGACTGCAGATGTTTCGTCTTCAGAGTCGGGCTGGCTTTTGGAATACTTCAGTTGATATGGACAAATTGAACAGAGAGAACAAACCTAAGACATTCAATCTCTGAATCCTCCGTATCGCCACTATTAATATCAGAATTATTGAGGTCGCGCGTATTCGTCTTGTCGTTCATCAGTTCCTCAATCTCGTGAGCACGGTCAATCTCAGGTGGACAATATGCATCCCCCGTTGGTTTAGATGTGCGGACAAGCTAAGTAGTGCCAATGAGCTAAAACACCTCAAAGACAGAAATAACGAGTGGCTTACCTGCTTGAACTTATTCTCAAGAGACTTTACCTCACGGCTAGGACAGTCGTTATCTGACGCCCACACGTTATAGAGGTCGCCGACATGATTCCAACCTTTTAGGCCGATTGGGAGCTCAGCCTTCATGATGTTGAGAAGGGCATCAACATCGTCCGCACTGTAGTTGGCAGCACCTAAGGTTCATCCACCGCGCTTGCGCTTGACTCCGGATATGGCGCTGCTAGCAGCCTTCCGTGGGACTGGTGTTTCGCTGTCGCGGGTGCGCTGTTTGCCTTTTCCTAGTGAGAGTGAGTAGATAGTAGGGATCCACAAATACAGATGCATACCTTTCAGATCGGATCGCCTGCTACCAGCAGTTTTTGCAGCAGGACGCGCAAAGTGTGCGGCAAGCTTGTGGGGTGGCGGAAAGTCATCTGCCGAGTCCTTAGGAAGGTCGATAAGGGCGGGGTCAATGACAGATGGGCCCGGTACAGATTGAAACATAATCGTATTGTTGGAACCCAAGATCTAAATCAAGTTAATGAGCAAGCACAGAATGATGAACTGTGATGTGACTTACGGGACCTCCGTTTGCGTCAGCTGTATTGCCACCAACCTGATTAAAACTAGGGGCCTAAAGAAGATCAATTGAGTGGAGTACGGTACAACAAAGAATGGTTCACAAACAACTGCAAGGCGGTTTCCTGTCGCATCAACATGTTGAAGGATGGGAGCCCACGGGCCATCTCCAAACCTTGAGAAGTGTTGACTATCAGGCCCAATAGTGAATTGTATGTTCGGAGGAGCTTGAGCTGCCATTATTGAAGACTGGTGAAGATGCAGAGGTGAGGTGAGAATGTGTCGAAAGCCAGAACTGAACACACCCTTTATAAGTATAAAAATGGTGATACATGGGAGGTGAAAATATGGTATCAGAGTCTCATTTCTATTTTGTGTGCTCTCGAACGTTCCTTAGCGCGTCGGTCAGGTCCAAGTCTGAGGTAATAAATGTTTTTATTGGCAGAGCGCCGCATCGCGTAACGATTCCGATCGTGACTGTGCCATAAAAGGACTAATATCCGGTCTAGAAAATAGAAATGCTGTGTTTGGAGCTGAGAGAGGGGGTCAGAGGCCTCATCTAGATGGACAATCTGGAAGTGGGTGCCAGAGTTTGGAACATGTGAATCTCAATTACCAATATGACTGGCTTCTCGGTTTGATGCCTCTGGAACGCGATCTGTAACTACAAGGGCTTTCAGACGTTGTGGAAAGTTATCTACTAGTTTCAGGCCACTTGCCTAAAGTAATAGAACCCTTCAGTGCTAGAGACTGCCACGGATCGCGAACCGAATCGATCCGCGATCCGGTGCACGGATATCCGTGGTCTCAACGTCCAGACCGTGATCCGACCTACGATCCGGATCGCGTACAGGATCCGATCCGTACGCGACTCGATCCGCGGATCAGGTCACTCGGATGACTCGTGTGTGGGAAGGTTTTTTTTTTGTGGCAGCGCGGTACGCTCAAATGAGCGTACCGCATACTGACAACAAAAAAGGAGGATGGTGGATAGTCGTGAAAGGTAGGTAAAGGGTGCGGGTAGGTCACCATGGGTGGAGAGAGAGAGGTGACAGGCAGGATGCTGCGCATCAGCGATGCCTCGGCGTCATCATCTGCAGGTAGTCGTATTGTTGGCATCGTCAGTTGTAGTAAGAATCGGCAAATTAAATGACATACCTGCATGCACGGCATCATCAGCAGATGCGCCGCGCCCATAAGCCGCCTCCGCTCTTCATGCCCACTCTATAGCACCGCGGAGGGGTGCCCCATCACTGTATGACCTCTTGAAGGTCGCTCTTGTCGTTGTTCGCCGTTTGCTACCCATTCCGGGGGCTTACGCGTCCATCGATGGCCGTTGCTAGAGCATCGTGGCCGTAGCAACGGCCTTGCGTGTCGTCCAAGCCCTCCTGTGGGCATCCAGCAGGTGTTGGTGTCGTTGCTGCCGTCGTCGGGTAGCACGACCATCGTCGAGACAGCTGTCCGAAACGACTTAAAGTCATTTCGGCAACCAAATGACATGAAGTCGATTTGGTTACCAGACGCGATGTATAATCGCGTCTGGTTGAGCTGGGAAGCGGTACTGGGCAGCGCTGCCGTCGGATGGGCAGAGCTAGAGAGACGTGAGGGAGAGAGGCAAGGTGGATGGTGGTGGTCGAAGAGAGAAGAGTGGAGAATCTCGATCGCTCGGGATCATTTATTGATCCAGAGCGATCGAGATTCAATCTCATACATACCCAACGACGACCTCGAATTTAAGGAATTCGAGGTCGTCGTTGGGTATCTGAGAGTACGCGTTGAGTACGGATCGATATCAACGATCCGTACTCACCTTAGCCTGACCGTGATCCGTGCACTGATCCGGATCATACGGATCGGATCGCTTTTTTCCGATCCGATCCGCGGATCGAGTCGGGGATCGGGTGGCGGATATCCACCGATTTACCCGATCCGTGGCAGACTCTATTCAGTGCGCCTTCCTAATAGGAATAACTCATTCGAAGATAGTTTACTGTCTAATCTAAAATTTATTAATAAGCTTAGTTATGTCTTGAATTTGACAGAACTTTGTAAAGTCCATTGATAAATAGATTAGATTTTGATGGAATGTGGGAAATGATTTTTAGGATTGATGAATTGATAAATAGGGCCTAGGAGGAATGGGAAATGATCTTTATAGCGTATTTTTTATTAAGTCAATATTAGGCTGAATGAAATGGTTAATACTGAATGCTGCTGTAGGAGATAACTGCTGAGGTGATGAAAACCTTTTTTATAGTTTTTTTAGGCTAGAAATCTAATGATACAAACCATTTTGCGATAGCTTCAAAATTGAGAGAGATATTAGAGATGTAAAAATGTGTCATACTTTTAGTAGGTTTTATATATAATCTATAGCCTTAAGACTTTGATACTTTTTAAAGGTATTATAAAGCGATATCTGATATTATTTTTAGGTGATTTCATCGAAGAGTTCAAGAGATATATCAGAATAACTGCTCTAGGATTATTAGGAATATAGCGAGAATATACCTGTATCGGAAAATCTAGTAGATTATCAAAAAGATTTGGTGGATTTCGTAGACAGGTAGACCGACGATTGGGCGTGGGAATTCTGGTCTGCTAGGGGTAGTCTACTCAATTGGGCGTTGCCGGCGCGCGTTCCCCACCACCACGCGCTGCCACCTCCACCATCTCCACCCTCTCGCGCTACCAGAATGAACGTGTTTTACAACTTCCATGATCTGTATGCCTCCCTATGTCAGACCCCCGGGCTTGCCGCTGCCCTCGACATGCCCAAAGCCATGCTCTTTGTACGACTTGCTGCAGGTCTTAAGGACGAAATCCTGCTTGCCCAGCCAGCACGGTTCAATCCGCTTGATGTCCCTGCCACGCTCCCCCAGCACGTCACCCAATTCCTATCCAGGGCGTTACAGATATCAGACGACTATGTTTGGGGTTGTTGGAGGTCACTCGGCGTTGTTGCATGGACACTAGCCGATGAGAAGGATACAGAACAGCGGGAAAGGAGGATATTTGAGGACATTGGCCTCGACTATGACCTCTGTGAGTTACCCATAGATTTGCATTGATATCCAAGCTGACCGTGTGCGCTGTTCTAGCTAAATACAACTTATATCCCCCACATCGTCACTGTCAAACACCAAACTGTTTGAATATCAATCTGCTTCAGACCAAGAATCCTCCCATTCGCGTCGTTGTATTCACGCTCTCCGATGGCGCCTGACCAGCCCATGCAACACACTACTACTGTGATAAGTGCCGCACAGCCTACTATCCAGACTACTCTGTGCATGCCGGCATCCGCACCTACTACGAGACGATACCCAACTACATTCAGGTTGCAGAACATCATTATATTCAGCGCGAGACCATCAATCTCTTCATTGGACTCATGCAAATATCTTGGACTTCTGCCACCAACGGTGCTCGTATCTATAACGAGTACCTGTCGCGTCCTGAAGAGCGTCCTGTCCATCCAAACTGGCCTCCAGAGCGCAGCTTCAAACTGCGGACAGAGCACGTCTGGGACGCCTTTCTCATCCTATCACTTCTCGAGGATCAACTCGAACACGATTCCCTCTCTCTCTCAGTTCCGGACACTGGTGATCAAAGCAAGCGCTTCACTGATGCCGTTCGAGCCCGTAACGATAGGATGCGTAAGACCGGTCAGCCAGAATACGCTCACTTCTGCGATAAATGCCTTCATGTTTCGACTGATGAGAACGGCGTTGTTCAGAAGCTGCACATCCTCGTTATCGATGGAATAACACTTGGTTTCTTCTGCTGTGGTGTCTTTGGCTGTGACGAGCCACTACCTAATCAGTGCGCACTCTTCTGTGCAGCACATGCTGATCACATTAAGATCTGTGCGGTTGCAGGATGTGAGGCGGCTGTTCAAGAGGGCTGGCGAACATGTCAGAATAGCGAGCATCGTCACTTGGAGGAGAAGTACAAGCAGCGCGATGGGGCGATGTTCCGTTTGAAGGTTATCATGGAGCGCTCCCGAGTATCTCATCCAGACGATGCGTTCGGTGCATCCGCGGAGGAAACGGAAGCCACTGATTGTCCTGCAAATAAGGATGAGAATGGTAATTGACGTCTTCGCGCACTGTTCGGACATCGCAGCAGTCACAACCAACAGGTCTTTATACGGCCATGTCAGGTTATCGTTCGGACAGAGACTTTCTACGCATCGGAATCTGTCAGTCAAACATGGGTACGTTTCATCACTTACTGATTCTTATCACCAACTGAATGCAACTTAGGATATGATTAAACGCTCCTTCTCGCCAGACTTTATGCCCGATATCATCTTCTATGACAACAACTGCCGGCTGTTCAAGCATTTACGCAAATCTGAGAAGAATCCTTTCTGGCAGCGTATTCTCAGCCGCATCGGGTTTCCCGTTGACGTATTTCATTGGAAGACGAAGCATAAGAAGACCGATGTTGAGTGCTCATTTCATTGTAACCCGTATGAGTTCGAGGAGTTACTTACGGAGGACGGGAAGTGGGCATTCAACTCATCGGCAGCTGAACAGATGAATGTTTGGTTGGGAGGCTTTCATGCCATTCTGCGAGAGATGGGTGTCCACCGGTTTCACTTCTTCCTTGACGAAATGATCATGCGCAAGAACAAGTCGACGGTCGCCAAGCTAAAGGCTGATGGTGCTTGTCCAGGCCGTGTTCCGAATGTAAAGCTCCCACAATAGATGATTCATTATACAGAACGATACAGTATGATATTTACACAACGAGGATAATACAACACCATGATACACACAACAATATGATACACAAAACGATATAATATAGAATAAAATAACTGTGCTCGACACGTACGATTGACCCATCCCGACTAATTTCGACGCGTACGATTGACCCATCCCGACGTGTTCTTCCTCCAATCGATCCACATGGGACGGGGGCCTGTCCGCAATGTCTGAAGTGCACGCTCTCTCTCTGCTGTCGTAGAGTTGACCCAAGCATCCCGCTGCTGGTAATATGCGGCACGGTGGCGTACCCAGTCGACTCCGGGGAAAACACGGGTAAAGCGCTCTGTCGTACTTTCACCAGCACCTGTCTTCTTCGAGATCATGAAGACTAATCCCTTAGCCATATCCCGTGCATACATGCATGCTGGCCAATCACCAGCAGGAATATGAACACATTCTTGACTCCAGTAGCTATCAAGATTATCATCCTCGTCAATATCAATCGGTGAAGACGCAGTCGTTGTCGGCAGAGATGGCTGTGATGATAAGGGTGATGGAGAGGATGATGACGAGCTTGATGGTGTTGTCGAGGGGTGTGGAATGTCAAGCGTAAGTCCACGAGAGGCTGCTGTCTTCTTCGGACGACCAGTAACGAGGGGAGTCTTGCTATGAGACGTCCATTGGTCAAGTCCGGGACAATCAGTAACATTTGGATGGCGGAGAAGGACGAGTGGGTGTAGGTCAACACGTAGGATAGAGTCGATGTTCTCGTTGAACCATAAGCCAAAGTCCCAGTTGTAGACGTCGATGGTATTGTTAGGAATTGAGTCGAGGGAGAGGTGCGTCATACAACGCGAAGACTTGGATGGGTTGTAGTACGGCCAGCTGGCAATACCTTGCTCGGTAAGTGTGAGTGGCTGAGCACCATCCACATACCAGCACACGAAGCGCGCTTGGCGAGCGAGACGCGTCTCATTTGCCTTGCGGTCCTCCGCAGCTTGGAGACGACGCGCGCGCTCCTCGTGAAGCCGCTGGTAGAGCTCGTGATGTGCTGCGGGCATTGGCTTTGCATACCGACGAGGACCAAGGTGAAGATCGTCGTCGTCTTCATCACCTGGAACGTCGTCACCAGTATCTGGAAGGCGGGGGTTGATGGGAGGTGGACCTGGTACTGATGAAGAAGAGGCGGAGGATTGACGCTTTGCAGAGGGTTTGTGGATCGTACATGGGCGCGTGCCTCCTTTGCAGCACTGTGCACATTGTCGGGTCTGGCACTTGCTGCTACCCTGGACTCGACGGCAGCGAGGCGCCGTACAGGGAGGTTTGGAGGATGACGATAGAAAGGATGTTGGTATTGAGGCTTGTGTAGCGGGTGGAGATGGAAGAAAGGATGTTGGCATCGATGCCTGTGTAGCGGGTGGAGATGGAAGAAATAATGCAGGATCGAGAGGTGTTGTCGAGGACTGAGCCATCGGAGGAGAATAACTCGCAAATTCTTTAGGAAAGTTGGGATCATCGTCATAGTCAGGATGGTTGGAGGAGAAAGGTGGGGAGCTTGGAATAGGTGGTGGGTCGGGTGGGCCGCCAGGCGGCATCTGGGCATATGACGCCTCGGCAGCCGCGCGCACTGAGCGTTGGCGATTGCGCTCATCTACGGCAGTCGGGTCCAGCCAGTTGAAGTCATGACAGCTTGTACACTACAACTAATGGTTAGGTGGATACTGCAGTAGATAGAATGATGAATGTACGATGGTATAAGCGAGTCCTTTGTGCTCTGGCACACTCTTGCCTTTGCACACAAGGCGGGCAGGTATCATGCGACGACATATGGCGCCGCCTTCGAGATGATTGCCACACATCTTATAAGCGCGGGTGTTGATCCTCTGTGGGCTCTGAGGGAAACGACACATAATAGCTGGATATATGAGTGTCAAACGCGTACTATGGTGCTCTGAAGTGAGAACAGACCTTTTCTAAAGGGATATGTAAAAGGCGGGGGTATGAATGGGCGTCGCGAGGGAGATGGAAGTGGTGTGGGGTTAAGGAAGCGCGATGACGAAGTGCGATGATCTGTGGGACTTTATACGCGGCGGCAGTCCCAATATGGTAGGCGGCGGCAATTTATTTATTTTTAGAAAATCTACAAAATCTACTATTTTGGTGGACTCCCTGCATCAGGTATTTTCTGAATATAGCATAGGATCTTGCTACTCTGAGAATCTGAAACTTTGATACATGGTTTATAGTATTAATAAACCTTTATTTATGATATGAAGAGTGTCGTCAATGAAGAGTGTCGTCAATCCAGTAATCTATATATAGATAGGTTTTCAATGCTGTTTTAAATATTTTTAGTTATTTAATATAGAGAAACCTCTCTAAATTATACTGAAATACCTTTAGATATTCATTTATAACCCTTTCAAAAAAGAAATCATATTATTTGGTGAAGGGACCAGTATTCTAGAGATCAGTTTTCCTCCCCATCAGAGTTTTGATTAAAATTCCCACGCTTTAGAAGGAAGATCATTTACTCAATTTAATATGTTTCACACATGCTACTGCTTTCATTCCTTTTGCAGAAAGTGTAAGACTGAATCGGATTGCAACCATTTAGAATCGGTTGTGAGACGAACCAGTTGACAATTGCAACCGGTTGCGGTTGACGGTCTTGAGCCATTCTGAGATTATTTGCAACCAAGTAGAATCGGTTGAAACTGGTTATAACCGGGTTTTCGCTTAAAACATGTATATATGCTAGTTTATGAGCTACACAGTGGTTTTTGGACTTGGGTGTAAGTGTATGAATTGTAGAGCAGTGAATTCTGCACCGGATAGTGTCTGGGTTGATATTTGTAGAGGTCATAATGCATGAGTAATCAATAAAATACAGGTGAAATCACGCTAAATCACGTTTTATTGCCTAATTTGGTAATGAATTGCTATCCGATTTAAATCCCATTAAATCCAGCTCCCAAAAATGAACATTTCACTCTCTGGAAGTATAATATTTCATGCAGTATTGGTTGCAGCAGCAGCAGACGTCTACTAGATATCCGATCATGTCCTAATTTGGCCTACTCTGTAGACTGAATAGAATACAGAAGTGCTCAGAATGACTCCGGACACTATTATAGTATTCTTGAAGTCCTCTCTCACTGTAGTTGTATAACTATACTCTTGACTACTGTAATCTTTTGAGTAACCATGTTCGGTCCGGACTGGTCTCAATTAATTGCGACCATTACACATCGGGGGTATCAAATTTTCTGGGCTGAGAAAGTAGTTAGAAAAATCCGATTTTGTGTGCCCAGAAAAGCTAATTTTCTCGGAATCAATCCCGTCTTGGAAAGTCTGCTTTTTCCATCTGAGAAATGATCTTGGGAAACTCAAATTTCTCAGAAACTTCCCAATTTGGGAAAGTCTGATTTTCTCAGTGCAGACGGCATCTGAGAAAGGCAGCTTTTCTTGTCGCTTTTCTCAGCAGGGAAAGCCTGATTTTCCGAGATGACAAAGGCTCTTACATGCCTTTCTCAGCTAGGAAAACAGTTCAAAGGCTTGCAACAGACTTTGTCATCTCGGAAAATCAGGCTTTCCCTGCTGAGAAAAGCGACAAGAAAAGCTGCCTTTCTCAGATGCCGTCTGCACTGAGAAAATCAGACTTTCCCAGATTGGGAAGTTTCTGAGAAATTTGAGTTTCCCAAGATCATTTCTCAGATGGAAAAAGCAGACTTTCCAAGATGGGATTGATTCCGAGAAAATTAGCTTTTCTGGGCACACAAAATCAGATTTTTCTAACTACTTTCTCAGCCCAGAAAATTTGATACCCCCGATGTGTTAGTGGTTTCAACCGGTTGCGGACCGCCAAAAGATCGGGTATGCAACTGGTCCTGGTCTTGAACCGGTTGCGGTCCCAGTTAGTCGAAAAATAGTAAGTTTAGGACTGATTAGGGTGGTGCAGTAAACCTCCCGGGGGTGTTAATAACAGTATTGATACCGACCCCTGGGAGGCCCTAGTTTCGAAACCGTTATTAACGGTTTCGATACCAGCACGTATTTTGGACACGTGATGTGGCGCACCAGCTCGCCGCCCTCATCCCGCCCTTGTCCCGCCACTCTCAGCTTCTCTGAGGGCCAGCGCGCTGATACGCACAGTACAGTTTGGAAGCAGAAAGGCTACATTTTGCGAATTCTGTACGACCTCTAGACCGAAAGACATGTCTAAACAAGACACCAAGTACTTAGAAGTCTACGCTAAAGACTTACAGGAGACTCTCTTAGGACGCGAAGAGACTCCTAGGTGGCCAATACGCGCCTACGGACCGAACTACCGAAACCCGGCATTTCCCGTAACGTTCTACAGAAACCTTAAAACGTACCTGAATATCAAATACTCAATGCGCCCGGGTATGTTACTACAACCCGATGAGCCTCGAGTTCGACTCGATTACGCTTCATAAAAGATAAGTACTTAAACAAGGTGTTTAGACAAAACCTCAAAGACAAGTCCAGAAGTCAGAAGTTGTTCAGAATGTGTACCAAGTGTACCCATGGACCCTCACGTACCACGTATCGGGATCTCTACGGACCCGTATCGTCCCTGAGTATGAGTCAGGAAACTTCACCGGAATCAAGCCGGCTTGCATTTAATTCCGAGTGGCGCAGTACGCCACATGGACCCGGCATTAAATAAGGCTCTGAACCATGCAGAGTCATGCAGAGCAATCAGGAACGGGAACAATTCAAGTCCCTCACTCTTGACTAGACCAACCAGTAAAACCACCATAGTGGCGTAGTTCCCAGAGATACCCTTGACAAGTTGGGTATCCTTTGAAAGCTACGAATCAGACCTTTCACCAGAACCTAAGTACAAGGGTACTTAGTTAGTACCCAGACCAGTAACAGCACTACGACGAGTCGGACCAGCTGGATTCCACAAGGAACATCCTACCAGTTGAGCCCGGCGAGCACAAGGTGTTATATCAAATACCACCCAAAGCACGCAATCCGCAGGCGAAATGAGTCATCCGGGATACAGTGCACCCGATAACATAGTTCCTATAGGCCCGAAGAGTAAGTAGTTTATACCCGTATAGTCCCGGATTGTAGTATATAAAGGCCTGTACAACGTCGTAGTCAGAAGTTAAAATTGCACCCGCGTATACAGCATAAGTGAAATACCAGTGTATCTTTGACTCGGAAACCATTGCTTCCACCCGGTTTAAGTTTATCAACCGATCAGAACCTCCGTGAACCAGTAACAGTTTTACTTGGTGATCTTTGAGTTAGTACTCGGGAACTTTGCGAATAGCACTTGTGAAAGTCCCTCTGTCCCGAGACGGAGTTTAAACGACAGAAACAAGAGCTGTGGACAAGGTAACTTAAGAACCCTTGAAGTCACCGCGCTTGCAACTGCTTCGGATTCATATAAGAAGACAGGCACCTGTGGTTAGTTTAGACCAACTTAGTGTACCCAAGCCCCGCGGATCTTTACGTACCCAAAGGCGATCTTGGTCCCTATACTCAGTTGAGTTAAAAGAGTGAATACACGAGATTAGTCAACCGGTTAGTCCTCGAGGCTCAGTGTACTTGAGTGTCACCTCATTCGGCTAAGACCACGGGAACTTCCACTTCCCCGGAATCCCATAAGTTAAAGAACCCCTAGCTCCCTCGAACTTGCACTTGTGTTAGTACAGGAAGTACACCACACCCCTCCGTTTGGAACCTCCTTGAGTCACCAGATCTTGACTAAGGTTGTAATTCGTTACGAGTGATAAGGTCGGATCCTTGTACTTGTTCATTAGGGACTTCAGAAGTCCCGAGTGTTTGTTTTGTTTTGTGTTGGTGTGTTGGTTGTGTGTATTTCTGTGGTGTATTCCTGCACTGCACATCAGCGGGTGTGCCGACCTCGTCGCCTAGGTATCGATGCCAGAAGGATAACCTGAGATTTACCGTCAGAAAGTGAATTGGACCTCGAAGAATAATCAAAACTCACTAATTGTTCGGCGGCGCTTGATTCATCGTAGTCTCCAGCTACCGAAGAAGATGTGTAGCAAGAAGCCCTGTAGCCGGATCGGAGGTCACAGGAACTCCAACTACAAAATGGGTAAGAAACACGACCAGTGGTCAAGCCAAAAGTAGACGGCGGAGATATGGCGACGGGAACGGTGCGTCGAAGAACAGCAGTGTGGGTGGCCTCGCCGGCCAGGCAAAAATTTCTGGAAAATCAGCTGAAATTTGGGTCAGATTTCAGATCAGAACGGGCCACACGAAACAACTTACAACGACAATTCAATCAGGCGTAGACATCAGCACATCATCGACGAAGCCATCCTCAACAGACGCGGTGTGATGGGAGCATCAGGGTGGCCTCGCCGGCCAGGCTTGGAGCTCGCAATGAGAAGAACTCGATACTCACCAACAAAGCCGGCTCGATTCGGCGTCTCGACACGGGCCGAACAGCAAACATGAGCGTCCATATTCAGAGTAATGCACAATGTTCGCAGCCGTGAAGGAGAGCAGCGATGGCAGCCTCTAGTTCTAGAGATCTACCTCTAAAACATGTCAGCATGTCAGAAAAATGGAACTCACAGATCGGAACAAAACCTGGACAGCGTACCATCAATACTACAGTGTTCTCTAGTCTCCAGACCAGTCACACGATGGCGTTCGAAGGCAATGAGGTGTTCTGGCAGCGAGACGTGGCCTCGCCGGCCAGGCTTCATGTTCCGGGAAATTACGCTGAAAGTTGGTCAGATGGGGAGTTGAAGATAGAGGGATGCGAACAACGTACTCATGAGAGAGGACGACACGGTCCCGGGAAACGTAGACTTGATGTAACGAGCGGCGTGAGATGGCCTCGCCGGCCAGGCTTCGGGGTCCAGGAAATTGAGCTAAAATTTTGGTAAAACATGGAGTCAAGAGTCAAGGAGTGAGGAAAACATACTAGTCACAACCGCCTCACTTTTGAAAGCGACGCAGAGCCTCAGCGAAATGAGGCTACGAACAGGCAGCGGCAGACGTAGACTTGATGTGGTGGCGGCGTGGTGTGGCCTCGCCGGCCAGGCAAAAATTTCCTAAGGACACGCTGCAAAAGGGAGTTAGAAGTGAAAGCACATATCCAAAGCAGACGGCGTACCATTTCGACGTAATTCAACGATATGTGGCACCGATGCGAAGAGTGATCCATAGCCTGAATGAAATCCGGGTGAAGAAGCCGGCGTAGCGAACTCAGCGTCGCGCGGTATACCTCGCCAGCGGGCATCAACGGCGGCTAAATAAACTGAGAAATGAGTCAGAGCATGTTCGAAATACGGAAAGATACTATGGACTTACGATTTGAAAGTCGAAACAACGCGACGCCATGCTGATGTTCGAGCAGCGTGTTCGTCGCCTCGCCAGCGAGGCATTCATATCTTGAATGCTAGACTGAAAAACCATCAGAAAATGGTGTGACAATGAGAACAATTAGCACTTACAGAGAGATCGCGAGGAGAAGCAAGAAGCTGCTGCTGAGACCGGGGGGCCACATGAGTAGGCGCCGTGCTCGCCTCGCCGGCGCGGCGTCATCCTCAGGAGAACCGAGCCTGAATCTGGTATAAGCAGCGTAGAAATCTGCTGAGAAATGCCTGAATAAACCGTCCCAATGATGAAAAGGAAGGTTGAACTTACCAGACGCGCAAGGAGGTTGCTGAAACTTGACAAAGGGAATAATACTACTACTAAGAGTCGAATCAGTGAGGGAAGAACAAGAAACGAATGGCGAACGACTTACCAGGTCATGACGGTAAGAGGGAGAGAGCTATCGGCAAACGCCGAGAACCGCTTTTGGGCATCAACGTCGAACGCAAGAGCACTAGCGACGCGCGTCCTTGACGACCAACCTTGGCGACGGTATTGAGCAGGACAGCGACTTGTCTGGCAACTTCAGGGTACTGCTGGAAGGAGGAGAATGAGCTGTACAGCGCGCCATGGACAACAAGGATGGACTTACATGGCTGGTGTGTGTCGAGCATTGAATGCAGAGCGGGAGTGGTGGTGCTGATGCTCGTACCATCCTGCGGGAGGTGGAGCCAGTGGTGGTGGGAGGAAAGTGGGGAATGAAAGTCATCGGTTGCATAGTAGTGGTTAAAGGGAGAGGGTGACTGGAGGCAGGGTCCATTTTTTCCTACCCAACATAGCACAACCAAACAGTGCCTCCCGATCTAGCCGCGCCCGTGCTACGGAGTTTTATTCAGCCCGTTTCTGTTATTTCAAAGCTACGGCATTGTTGATTCCCAACAATGCCGTAGCTTTGAAATGTACAGTGCTGTTGATTCTTGATTCTTGATCCCGTTTGTGCCACTGACACATCAACATTGAAACTCAAGACACGGAAATTCAGAAGAAACATCTAAGCCCAGTAAGAGTAAACCAGCTCAAAAGTGACTTGACATTGTTGTGACATTGAATGATTCTGAAATGCGAATGCGGCAATTGTGCGCCGCCCTGGAAACAAGACATCAAATCAGTCACATTATACTTCTGTGTATCTGTAAGATGTGTGACGGTGATATCTGTAGCGCTCATTCATGGTGGGAGAAGGCAAGACAGGCAACGGAAATTGACAGCGAAGATCTACAATAGGGGATGTGATGAGACTCAGAAACTCCTCTTCAAGAAATCTCTTTAGTGCAGCGGCTATGCGTGCTGCAACTCCTATTTTGCACTCCAGAAGGAGTGTTCGACTCCCGCCACAGCATTGAATTTTTGCACCCCTCCCAGCAAGCCAAGAGCCCTCGAAAGGCTAGATCTCCTGCAAGATGAACCTGAAGGTTGCGCCGCTTCGTACCCACGCCAGCATCCACCTCAAGTTCTCCTTGTGACTCTTTCACTCTTCTGGATGTTCCAGAACACCGCGCGTATATTCCAAGTGATTCAAATCAGTTCCAATCTATTTATGGAGGTGCCAAGAGATCCCGTTCGCAGCATCAATCCACATTCGGAATGTCATCCCAAGTCCTTTTCCCCTTTCCTCCCTCTGAACGACTCCAATTCACAAATACTTTGCGCACATCGAAAGCCAGTGTAAAAACCTTTAATTCGCGTGTGACAACCTCAAAAAAATCGAGATATAAAAGTCTAAACTTGAACTCGCGACTTGGGATTTTCGACCCCTCCGTGCACGTGCCTATGACGCATACGTGCTTGTCTTCGAACCGCCATGATCTCTTTGCTCTCTTCATCGCAGGACGCGTCCAGCGGCCTTACTCCGCCTCCCATCAATTCTCTGGTGCCTCAATATTTTCGACTGGACTCTTGCTATCCTCTTTGTCGCCGAAAACCCCAGGAGAAAGGGTGTCTATCGCCTTGGACGACCAATTGGCACTCAACACGCTCTTGGAGCAAAGTTCCAAGCTAGAAACAGCTGGAAATTCAGGAACTGGACCTCAGGGACATGACTGGTTACGAAGCGCAGCGTTTCGGGTGCGTTCTTTGGGGTTGGAATTTGTTCTGGATGGGTTATTCTGGGATTTTACGGCTGGGCGGGTGGAATATGACTCGGAAAAGGCTTGGAGGGTGTCATATGGGATGACCGCCACGGGCCCGAGAAGGCTTTAAAAGGTGGGGACTGTTGGGGAGTTTTCTCATCATTCCCACTTTTGCCACATTTCCCTTCTCTTGTCTTTCCTTCACTCCAGTACTCGACTACTTGACTGTACTTCACTTCTCTTACCTATGGTAAGCTTTTTGCTTCACCCTCTTGACTGTGGATTGACAATTTCCATTTAGTGTTTTCTTGGCTCTCGACTCGGAGTATGTTCACTTTCTTGTGTCGTTCACCCTCATCTCACTTCTCTAACACTTCCTGTAGGCTCACTACACCAATCCCAAGGATATCCTTTAACGGCTTGACATTGGTCACATTTGGTTTGTTCTTCTTGCCCGCCTTACTTGCCCAGTACTAACTTTGTATGCTTTAGGTTCTCGAATCTAACTCCACCTGAAAGTAAGTCATATTCTACTTGTTCTAATCCTCATCTCTTATCCTTTGTTAGTCTTCTCTCGTGTCCGAACTTTTCAGCAACGGGTATGTGATCGTGCTCCTTTTGATCTCTCCCTTTAACCACCATCATCTAGTTTCGACGACTTCCTCACTGCCTCGCACTGATGCTGCGGACTCGCTGATCTGAGCGTCTACCGTACTATTTCTTTGTCTTTCGACTCTAAATCGTCGCTCGATCTTGGCGTTATCGCCATCGTTGTCGTCGGCAAACTGGACTACTGGACCTTGAACGGTTCAACTTGTAATTTTGGCCCGCTCGACGCAGGACCACCCTGGCACCCCTAGTCGAAATGCTTATCATATTGGGTCTTCTCAGACGACTACTCCATGGCCTCGACGCCTCACGACTACGACCACTCTCGTCGCTGCAGCGGGAAAAACAGGCACACTGTGAAAGTCGAGTCGTTCTAGGGAACTCGGGCACTTCGGATTGATTTACACGACAGTATACGCCGTCGTCACCGAGTCTGACCTCTTGTACTTGTCGGGAACTGCAGTGAGTTGCCGTTTTTCACCCCAAATCAGTGCATGGTTGAATTCCCATTTCAGATGATTCTCGCCGACCCAGCCGTCATAGCACAAGTTTCTTCGATCTGTCAACACTTGCTTTACGCTATCTACGCGCCTTTCTCGTTGTCGACTGCTACGCTAGATGCCATGTCATCGTGGCGAGACTCAGGCGGGACCCATTCACGGTGTCGAGACGTCCTTACGCTGGCTTCGACATCACCCTACAATTCGCTGAGTTCTATTCATAGAATGTTGTTTTCCAAGTAGTAGAATGTCCGGTGTTCGCGTCCGTCTTTGGTGAGCGAATATTTAGGTGCCAATTTGGTCTGACATTGAAATACCCTTCTAGGCCAATGTTAGTACTTAAAGCACTGCGCAAGCCTCTGCGTCAATACTCCGGAATACAGGAAATGTCACGCTCTTGGTGATCTCGAGATTACCGCACCCGCCAGCCATCGCCGAGCCCGGGCGGGATAACTTTCGGGACTTCGGGATCAGCTACGGATGTGCCAGTGTCGACGCGACGTATCGATGCTTTGGACTAACTACATGGGCCTTTAGCTATCGCGCCTCTCGCTGTTCTACAGTAAGCTTTTGGAGTTTTAAGTTATTCTTTGTATTGACCATATACTTACTAGGCGAACACCTTTTACATAGACGACGGCAGGCTCATTTCTGCTTTTGGCGTATTCTTTACACTGTCGGTTGCTGGAGATCGTAACCTCTTGGTGCTGCCGCCATCATCCTCATTCTGATCACGACGGACATGGGCAACGAAGTCGACCAACTTGGACTTATGCCGGGATGAAGACCACACCCGGTACACTTCACAATCGCTCTACGACTTTTTGGATTGCCCGGTTATGGCCTCCCTGGTGTCGCCGTGATGAGTTCAGCAACATCGCTGTCCATCAGGCTTCCATGGCACGCCATTATGCAAGTTTACGCCGCCTTCGCCGAGCCGCGTCGTGTCCGTGATGTTATCATTAGGTCGACAATGGTGGCAGGCGAAATGGTTACTCGGGCGGCGGGAGAGGTCGACGCTGCGTGAAAGCTCTGAGTTCTGATGCCGCCTTCTTGGACTGTCCGATGTATCTTAGGGTGACTCCTTGAAAATGTGCTCTGGACCCGTTGAAGAACTTGTTGCCTCAAGGTAAGGCTTATCTACAATTCGGCCTATTTGGCCATGGGCTCACTTTATCGGTTCACAGGAATACGTTGACTGCTGCTGACATGTCGTGTGTACGCTGTCGTTATGGTTCTGAGGGTCGCAACACAGATGACGTCGGGACTAATGTCGAACTGGGTTCTTGTCGCGCATTGAGAAGTTGAGACTGTTATCGTGTCACTGCCCATGCACGAATTATCTACCAGGTTCATCGACACTTCTTCTTTTGGCCTCTATGACTTACACCTTCGAGAAGGGAGTCGCGAAGCATCGCGAGCCAGCGGCGAAGGCCGCTGCTCCCTTCTGGCAACGTGAAGGTCATAGTATCTGTAACCTTTAATCCTGTAGCTTACTTTGCTTACCTCTTGTTGCTACTACTCAAAAATAAATTTGTTTGGTGAGTCAACCAACCGATGAGCCATTGTGATGCGAGACTGACATCAAACTTTAGATTGTATCGCCTCGGACTATGATGCCTATCGACCACGAATCGTTCATGCTATGTTCCTTTTTCATCGACACCTTGTTCTTGTCTGAGTTGACAGACGACTAGCAGTGTTCGGTTGGCATCGCAGCCAGCGACACAGGATACTGCGCACTTCTTTCTTCGAGGTATGTCCTGTTGTCTTCATTTCTTCGTCGTCGCGTACTTATTTGTTACCTTCAGACCGGACCTTGGGTATTACCCCAAGGTACGACACATTCAACATCTCCACCCTTGACTGTTCGTCGACGCCTTGTTACTACTTTGACGAAGGATCCACGGTGCATACTTTGTTCATCGTGATGTCGGTGTTGACTGACTCGACCACTAGGTCTGCTCAATACTTGATTCGTTTCCTTTGCGATTTGAGTCGCAGCCAGCGACAAGTACCTTGTTCTTCAAGGTGTTTTCCCTCTTCTTCATTCATCCGTCGTGCACTGACTCGCTTTAGACCTACCTTGGCGGACGACTTATCGTGTACACGAAAGTCCGGGTACGTACTCCGTCTTCCGCGCTAACCGCACTTAAACTCAGGGCATTCGTGTTTAGCGGGACATCTGATTACGTTCAGACTTTGCCTCGTTCGCTACCGTGCCTCTCAAAGGCAGCGCGCACGTAAGTCTTCTGTCAACGTTAACAGATTGGACTTGCAACTTTCATGAGATACAAGACTCGGCGGTCCAACAATGGTCGCATTCTGCGCTGCTACCTCGGATCTCGTCTGAGAGGACTGTATCCAGTCAAGAAGGCAGGCCTCATGCGCAATGAGGGCGCAGCGACATGGGTGTATCCATACACGCGGTGGGTTTTCGGGTTCTGCATATAGATGGGGTTAGAGAACGGGCATCACAGCGAGCACAACGTACGGTCGTAGCGCTCCTCGTCGCGGCAGATGTAACAGAGCTTGACGCGCAGGTCGTCGATGCATGGCACATAGTCGCTCATCTTCCTCGACGTCGTGGTCCAGGTCAGAGAAGTCACGCGGCAAGTATTCGGGCCGATTGCTCTCTTTCTAGCACCATCACCAGCGACTCAGATAACTAACATTTATGTGCGTACTTGTCCTTGATACCTTCCGCACGATGAAAACAAGCACATTCTCAATATACCCCAAGTTGGGTACACATGCGAGTGTATAATAATTTGCAACCTGATATCTTCTTTGAACCTGCTATGCTCTCTGCCTCATACTTACTGAACCTCTTTCTCGTTCAGATTATATATAAGATCATGCAGGAGTCACAATGCGACAAACCGCAGAGTTATGCCTCCGATTGCAGAGTCGAGTCATGGCGCGAGGTTCTTGGCACTGGATATAACCACTCTTATCATTGGTCTGGCCTCACGGTGAGTTGACTTATATGAATGATGGAATTCCATCCTGGAGGATTGCACAAAGTATAAACAAATGTACATTTAGCTACATAGGTGAAATTACTTACAACCTGCTTTCGTGACAATCGTCTTCTTTCGCCCAATCCTCAGCTGGAAGATTGGGCGAGCTGACGAGAGTCCGCGCATCTTCCCGGCATATGTGCGCAAACGCCTTGCATCTCACTTTGTGAAGCTGTTCGGTAGCTCCCTTGACTGCGTTGAATGGCAGTCCATTCTTTCAAAAACAGCAGAATTCAAATGTGCAACAAATCATCACTACAGACGAAGCAGAGCGAACGTCAAAGGTAGTATGAACAAGAAATACTGTACAACATTGAATGTAGGGTGGCCTAGTCTGTACGACTCATATCTTCGACGACGCCGCTCGCCTGGCGACGGCCTGGGAGGGCGGGTCACTACTGGGTGCTGCGACAGACGACCTCTTGACAGACGAAGCCCTCCTCACCTCTGCTGGCTCAACCCTAGCCTGCGAGAAGAACAACTTTGCATCACGCTTTCCAACATTCTCGATGAAATACGAGTTGCCCCGTGGAACCATGAAAGCCGCACCCGTGGCCAACACCATCGACGCCTCATGCACCTTGAGATTGACAGCACCTTCGATGACATAGAATACCTACAAACACGGTCAGAGGAGCGATTGACTAGAATATTAAACTCACAAAGGTATTATCCTTCGTTTTCTTGGTCTGCTTACGCTTCATCGGGGGAATTATGAGCTCGCCTGCAGCCATGAACTGCCCATCGCCGAACAGTCGCTGATAGTACCATTCATTGTTGGGGGCCATCGTCGGCTTCATCATCCTGGCGGTGAATGCAATCTCTGAAAACAACACATTAGTCAAAGGCTTGAAAAAGCACAAGAAAAACCTACGTCGCTCAACTTCGTCCGCGTCTGGGAACGACAGGATCTTGACCAAGCCCGTTGTTGCGTCGTCCCATCCTTCCTCTGGGTTGGCGGGATTCTCGGGAGCTTCAGCAGGCGTCGCGGCTCGCTTGCGTTTACGTGCAGGTTTCTTGCCACCAAGAGGTGGTTCAGGGATTGCCTTGATACGTTGGATCTCCTTTATTGGAGCAACGAGGATGGGGTCGTGCTCGTCTCCAGTGCGACCATAGACCACCTTTTCGCCTCGCCACCATTGTAACGGTTCTATAGACACACGGGTGCTTCGTCGTACACCAAGAGGAATATCTGCAGACGCATGAGCGCAGATACGACAAGGAAAGGAGACACTCACCGCGGTTCTCTTTCTGCCGAACGCGCACAACCTTCTTTTGCTCGGGTTGCTGCTTCGACTCGGGTTTCTTGCTCTTCTTTGGAGGTGGCGGCGTAGGTTCCCGCTCCTCTTCTGACGGAATATTCATGTCATTGAGACCTTGTTGGATCTCGTCTTCGACATCATCTTCCGGCTCTACTGCTTTCGCTTTACCCTTCTTCTTGGCAGAGGCGGCAGTGACGTCTGGGGAAAGCTGTTCGTCATCCTGGTCCATGTCCTGGAACGACGCATGCGGCGGAGAGTCAAAGTCGTCTTGGCCGTTAGGTATATCCATGGGCTCGTCGTCGAAGAATTCACCGCGTGCAATGGTCTGCGAGAGACGTGACGGGCGAGGTGTACGCGCACCACGGACGCTTTGGGGTCGGGGCGATGGTACTTCATCGAAATCGACATCAGACGTACGCGCCACTGGACGTGACGATGAACCAACTCGACGAGAGCTCGAGGCAGGCTTGGACGTCTGGATATATCGCAGTGGGCCTAAACGCTCATCAGTAAAGTTGGAATGCGCCTGACACAATGGACGCACTCTCGTCAATCTCCATCGACTTTTCGCCGTCCTCGTCAAACTCAGGCTCCTGCTCCGGCTGCGGCTCACTCTGTTTCCTTTTCCTACGCTTTAAAGGCGGCGTCCGAGGGTCGACTTGCTGCATCAAGTCCCCGAAATCCTCAAAGCCATCTGATTGTCGCTCGACCTCTCGTATAAGAACGCCCGTGCGCTGCTCAGTCGAGCGTGTCTGATGGCTCCGCGGGAGGTGGTCGTGTCCATCGTCTGTCGGGTGTTGAAGAAGTGCTGGGAGACGTCTCTTGGGTGCTGTGGTAGTGCTTCTTCTCGGCGCGTTCGTCGCGAGGGACCTCTTCCGGTGTCGGGCCCTCTTCGTGGTCGCCTCTTCCTGGGTGTCGGCGGTGGAGACGGCGTCCTCTTGGGAGGTGTCTTCGGAGAGAGTCTGTCCTCTTGAGAGCGCGGTATGCAGGGTTCGTGGGAGTGGACTCGAGTAGCACGTCCTCTCCATTAGGCAGGTCCTCCTCGATCACTTCGCGCTTTCCTCAAATCAACTCTATTTCGCTTTCTACGTTATTCTACGCGTTCTCTACTTGATTACTAAGCCGCCCTGGCTCTGGGGACTCTCTCCCGCCTGCCTGGAACCGTCATTCGCGCAAATTGTCAATAGTTTCCCCTGCCACTACCGGCACGTGCATGTTTAAAAAAATCCAAGCCCCACCCCCGAAGGAGCGAGACTCGGTAATGCAAGGATGGCTAGAAATGTAAGTGCTCAAAGTCAAGATTCAAGACTTACCATTTCTTGTCCTCCGCCGGAGTTGAACTCGCGACTATTCGGAACTGGAGCGAAAACCAGAATGCGCAGATCAGTCCAGAGAAAGAAATTGTACCTTGCTCGCGACTTGAATCACCAGAACTGGAACGCGCACGCCGCAGATCCTGCTCCCGTATCTAAGCATTCCGAACTTAAGACCTGGATTTGTTCGCCGGCGGCTTCTACTCAAAAAACACGAGACTTTCTCCCTAGTTGTTTAATGAGCGGGTGTGCCGACCTCGTCGCCTAGGTATCGATGCCAGAAGGATAACCTGAGATTTACCGTCAGAAAGTGAATTGGACCTCGAAGAATAATCAAAACTCACTAATTGTTCGCGGCGCTGATTCATCGTAGTCTCCAGCTACCGAAGAAGATGTGTAGCAAGAAGCCCTGTAGCCGGATCGGAGGTCACAGGAACTCCAACTACAAAATGGGTAAGAAACACGACCAGTGGTCAAGCCAAAAGTAGACGGCGGAGATATGGCGACGGGAACGGTGCGTCGAAGAACAGCAGTGTGGGTGGCCTCGCCGGCCAGGCAAAAATTTCTGGAAAATCAGCTGAAATTTGGGTCAGATTTCAGATCAGAACGGGCCACACGAAACAACTTACAACGACAATTCAATCAGGCGTAGACATCAGCACATCATCGACGAAGCCATCCTCAACAGACGCGGTGTGATGGGAGCATCAGGGTGGCCTCGCCGGCCAGGCTTGGAGCTCGCAACGAGAAGAACTCGATACTCACCAACAAAGCCGGCTCGATTCGGCGTCTCGACACGGGCCGAACAGCAAACATGAGCGTCCATATTCAGAGTAATGCACAATGTTCGCAGCCGTGAAGGAGAGCAGCGATGGCAGCCTCTAGTTCTAGAGATCTATCTCTAAAACATGTCTCCAGACCAGTCACACGATGGCGTTCGAAGGCAATGAGGTGTTCTGGCAGCGAGACGTGGCCTCGCCGGCCAGGCTTCATGTTCCGGGAAATTACGCTGAAAGTTGGTCAGATGGGGAGTTGAAGATAGAGGGATGTGAACAACGTACTCATGAGAGAGGACGACACGGTCCCGGGAAACGTAGACTTGATGTAACGAGCGGCGTGAGATGGCCTCGCCGGCCAGGCTTCGGGGTCCAGGAAATTGAGCTAAAATTTTGGTAAAACATGGAGTCAAGAGTCAAGGAGTGAGGAAAACATACTAGTCACAACCGCCTCACTTTTGAAAGCGACGCAGAGCCTCAGCGAAATGAGGCTACGAACAGGCAGCGGCAGACGTAGACTTGATGTGGTGGCGGCGTGGTGTGGCCTCGCCGGCCAGGCAAAAATTTCCTAAGGACACGCTGCAAAAGGGAGTTAGAAGTGAAAGCACATATCCAAAGCAGACGGCGTACCATTTCGACGTAATTCAACGATATGTGGCACCGATGCGAAGAGTGATCCATAGCCTGAATGAAATCCGGGTGAAGAAGCCGGCGTAGCGAACTCAGCGTCGCGCGGTATACCTCGCCAGCGGGCATCAACGGCGGCTAAATAAACTGAGAAATGAGTCAGAGCATGTTCGAAATACGGAAAGATACTATGGACTTACGATTTGAAAGTCGAAACAACGCGACGCCATGCTGATGTTCGAGCAGCGTGTTCGTCGCCTCGCCAGCGAGGCATTCATATCTTGAATGCTAGACTGAAAAACCATCAGAAAATGGTGTGACAATGAGAACAATTAGCACTTACAGAGAGATCGCGAGGAGAAGCAAGAAGCTGCTGCTGAGACCGGGGGGGCCACATGAGTAGGCGCCGTGCTCGCCTCGCCGGCGCGGCGTCATCCTCAGGAGAACCGAGCCTGAATCTGGTATAAGCAGCGTAGAAATCTGCTGAGAAATGCCTGAATAAACCGTCCCAATGATGAAAAGGAAGGTTGAACTTACCAGACGCGCAAGGAGGTTGCTGAAACTTGACAAAGGGAATAATACTACTACTAAGAGTCGAATCAGTGAGGGAAGAACAAGAAACGAATGGCGAACGACTTACCAGGTCATGACGGTAAGAGGGAGAGAGCTATCGGCAAACGCCGAGAACCGCTTTTGGGCATCAACGTCGAACGCAAGAGCACTAGCGACGCGCGTCCTTGACGACCAACCTTGGCGACGGTATTGAGCAGGACAGCGACTTGTCTGGCAACTTCAGGGTACTGCTGGAAGGAGGAGAATGAGCTGTACAGCGCGCCATGGACAACAAGGATGGACTTACATGGCTGGTGTGTGTCGAGCATTGAATGCAGAGCGGGAGTGGTGGTGCTGATGCTCGTACCATCCTGCGGGAGGTGGAGCCAGTGGTGGTGGGAGGAAAGTGGGGAATGAAAGTCATCGGTTGCATAGTAGTGGTTAAAGGGAGAGGGTGACTGGAGGCAGGGTCCATTTTTTCCTACCCAACATAGCACAACCAAACAGTGCCTCCCGATCTAGCCGCGCCCGTGCTACGGAGTTTTATTCAGCCCGTTTCTGTTATTTCAAAGCTACGGCATTGTTGATTCCCAACAATGCCGTAGCTTTGAAATGTACAGTGCTGTTGATTCTTGATTCTTGATCCCGTTTGTGCCACTGACACATCAACCCCAGTGAAAAGTGCGTATCGCTACAGCGCGGCAGATCGAGGTGCTGCGAGTGCCAAGCAAGACCAAGCACAAGCAATCGCGGAATTTCGAGCTGCAGCTAGTTTAAACGAGCTTGATGAGATCAGCTCGATGTTCGTAGATATTTCATGATTCTCTTGCCTGATTTTTATTTCCATCAGTCCTGTGTTGGCATTTTTTCTCCAAGTCAGGCGGGTCCAACGGCCTTCTCCGTTGTAACTAGACATAAACGAAATGGGCATCACTTCGGCTCACTTTGTTTCTTTCCCTCCTACCATCATCGTGCCTTTGCTTTCGAGTAAGTCTTTCGTCCGGTTGGTGCCTTCTTGCTGTAATTTGCCTTCTAGCATGGGCCTTTCAAGCACGAGTACGGGGAAATCAAGCTGTCCGTGTCGCCGCTGTCGTCGTCGTCGTCGCTGCCGCCGTTTTGTCGGGAACATGTGTGAGTGCTACCTAGACTTTGCTTCGGAGGTGTGCTGAGCATGCCACAGATCTATGTAGACAAGTTTAAACTCCACACCGCCATCCCGATTCCCAGCCCGACCCACACCGCCACCGCGCACTTCAGCAGGTGCATTCCGAAATACTGCGTGTACGGTAATGGTAACGGGCTCTACCGTCGCTACAGCGTTATCCACGCAATGCCATGGCTAACGAGCGCTAACGTTGCATGGGTCTGGCCTCCTTGTTATCTGTACCCAGTCTATACCATACATCTGTAGTAGAATTGTCAAAATGTGTACTACAATACCGAATGAATTTTTTGTTTTTGCTGTATCTGCTCTGTTATCCGCGGTATAGCAAATGTATTTCAGATCACTGAATGTAGCCTGTCAAATATGCTGCCCAAGAAAAATATATAAGGCACAGGTGTAGAAATATCGGCAGCTGCCTCGAAAGACCACGATCCGTTTGCGCTGAGATCGAGGTTTCTCGAGCTGGATCGCGGCTCTGCGAGACGCTCGCTACACCTCGATCTACCTCGTTTTATCGATATGCACTTTTCACTGGGCATCAACATTGAAACTCAAGACACGGAAATTCAGAAGAAACATCTAAGCCCAGTAAGAGTAAACCAGCTCAAAAGTGACTTGACATTGTTGTGACATTGAATGATTCTGAAATGCGAATGCGGCAATTGTGCGCCGCCCTGGAAACAAGACATCAAATCAGTCACATTATACTTCTGTGTATCTGTAAGATGTGTGACGGTGATATCTGTAGCGCTCGTTCATGGTGGGAGAAGGCAAGACAGGCAACGGAAATTGACAGCGAAGATCTACAATAGGGGATGTGATGAGACTCAGAAACTCCTCTTCAAGAAATCTCTTTAGTGCAGCGGCTATGCGTGCTGCAACTCCTATTTTGCACTCCAGAAGGAGTGTTCGACTCCCGCCACAGCATTGAATTTTTGCACCCCTCCCAGCAAGCCAAGAGCCCTCGAAAGGCTAGATCTCCTGCAAGATGAACCTGAAGGTTGCGCCGCTTCGTACCCACGCCAGCATCCACCTCAAGTTCTCCTTGTGACTCTTTCACTCTTCTGGATGTTCCAGAACACCGCGCGTATATTCCAAGTGATTCAAATCAGTTCCAATCTATTTATGGAGGTGCCAAGAGATCCCGTTCGCAGCATCAATCCACATTCGGAATGTCATCCCAAGTCCTTTTCCCCTTTCCTCCCTCTGAACGACTCCAATTCACAAATACTTTGCGCACATCGAAAGCCAGTGTAAAAACCTTTAATTCGCGTGTGACAACCTCAAAAAAATCGAGATATAAAAGTCTAAACTTGAACTCGCGACTTGGGATTTTCGACCCCTCCGTGCACGTGCCTATGACGCATACGTGCTTGTCTTCGAACCGCCATGATCTCTTTGCTCTCTTCATCGCAGGACGCGTCCAGCGGCCTTACTCCGCCTCCCATCAATTCTCTGGTGCCTCAATATTTTCGACTGGACTCTTGCTATCCTCTTTGTCGCCGAAAACCCCAGGAGAAAGGGTGTCTATCGCCTTGGACGACCAATTGGCACTCAACACGCTCTTGGAGCAAAGTTCCAAGCTAGAAACAGCTGGAAATTCAGGAACTGGACCTCAGGGACATGACTGGTTACGAAGCGCAGCGTTTCGGGTGCGTTCTTTGGGGTTGGAATTTGTTCTGGATGGGTTATTCTGGGATTTTACGGCTGGGCGGGTGGAATATGACTCGGAAAAGGCTTGGAGGGTGTCATATGGGATGACCGCCACGGGCCCGAGAAGGCTTTAAAAGGTGGGGACTGTTGGGGAGTTTTCTCATCATTCCCACTTTTGCCACATTTCCCTTCTCTTGTCTTTCCTTCACTCCAGTACTCGACTACTTGACTGTACTTCACTTCTCTTACCTATGGTAAGCTTTTTGCTTCACCCTCTTGACTGTGGATTGACAATTTCCATTTAGTGTTTTCTTGGCTCTCGACTCGGAGTATGTTCACTTTCTTGTGTCGTTCACCCTCATCTCACTTCTCTAACACTTCCTGTAGGCTCACTACACCAATCCCAAGGATATCCTTTAACGGCTTGACATTGGTCACATTTGGTTTGTTCTTCTTGCCCGCCTTACTTGCCCAGTACTAACTTTGTATGCTTTAGGTTCTCGAATCTAACTCCACCTGAAAGTAAGTCATATTCTACTTGTTCTAATCCTCATCTCTTATCCTTTGTTAGTCTTCTCTCGTGTCCGAACTTTTCAGCAACGGGTATGTGATCGTGCTCCTTTTGATCTCTCCCTTTAACCACCATCATCTAGTTTCGACGACTTCCTCACTGCCTCGCACTGATGCTGCGGACTCGCTGATCTGAGCGTCTACCGTACTATTTCTTTGTCTTTCGACTCTAAATCGTCGCTCGATCTTGGCGTTATCGCCATCGTTGTCGTCGGCAAACTGGACTACTGGACCTTGAACGGTTCAACTTGTAATTTTGGCCCGCTCGACGCAGGACCACCCTGGCACCCCTAGTCGAAATGCTTATCATATTGGGTCTTCTCAGACGACTACTCCATGGCCTCGACGCCTCACGACTACGACCACTCTCGTCGCTGCAGCGGGAAAAAACAGGCACACTGTGAAAGTCGAGTCGTTCTAGGGAACTCGGGCACTTCGGATTGATTTACACGACAGTATACGCCGTCGTCACCGAGTCTGACCTCTTGTACTTGTCGGGAACTGCAGTGAGTTGCCGTTTTTCACCCCAAATCAGTGCATGGTTGAATTCCCATTTCAGATGATTCTCGCCGACCCAGCCGTCATAGCACAAGTTTCTTCGATCTGTCAACACTTGCTTTACGCTATCTACGCGCCTTTCTCGTTGTCGACTGCTACGCTAGATGCCATGTCATCGTGGGCGAGACTCAGGCGGGACCCATTCACGGTGTCGAGACGTCCTTACGCTGGCTTCGACATCACCCTACAATTCGCTGAGTTCTATTCATAGAATGTTGTTTTCCAAGTAGTAGAATGTCCGGTGTTCGCGTCCGTCTTTGGTGAGCGAATATTTAGGTGCCAATTTGGTCTGACATTGAAATACCCTTCTAGGCCAATGTTAGTACTTAAAGCACTGCGCAAGCCTCTGCGTCAATACTCCGGAATACAGGAAATGTCACGCTCTTGGTGATCTCGAGATTACCGCACCCGCCAGCCATCGCCGAGCCCGGGCGGGATAACTTTCGGGACTTCGGGATCAGCTACGGATGTGCCAGTGTCGACGCGACGTATCGATGCTTTGGACTAACTACATGGGCCTTTAGCTATCGCGCCTCTCGCTGTTCTACAGTAAGCTTTTGGAGTTTTAAGTTATTCTTTGTATTGACCATATACTTACTAGGCGAACACCTTTTACATAGACGACGGCAGGCTCATTTCTGCTTTTGGCGTATTCTTTACACTGTCGGTTGCTGGAGATCGTAACCTCTTGGTGCTGCCGCCATCATCCTCATTCTGATCACGACGGACATGGGCAACGAAGTCGACCAACTTGGACTTATGCCGGGATGAAGACCACACCCGGTACACTTCACAATCGCTCTACGACTTTTTGGATTGCCCGGTTATGGCCTCCCTGGTGTCGCCGTGATGAGTTCAGCAACATCGCTGTCCATCAGGCTTCCATGGCACGCCATTATGCAAGTTTACGCCGCCTTCGCCGAGCCGCGTCGTGTCCGTGATGTTATCATTAGGTCGACAATGGTGGCAGGCGAAATGGTTACTCGGGCGGCGGGAGAGGTCGACGCTGCGTGAAAGCTCTGAGTTCTGATGCCGCCTTCTTGGACTGTCCGATGTATCTTAGGGTGACTCCTTGAAAATGTGCTCTGGACCCGTTGAAGAACTTGTTGCCTCAAGGTAAGGCTTATCTACAATTCGGCCTATTTGGCCATGGGCTCACTTTATCGGTTCACAGGAATACGTTGACTGCTGCTGACATGTCGTGTGTACGCTGTCGTTATGGTTCTGAGGGTCGCAACACAGATGACGTCGGGACTAATGTCGAACTGGGTTCTTGTCGCGCATTGAGAAGTTGAGACTGTTATCGTGTCACTGCCCATGCACGAATTATCTACCAGGTTCATCGACACTTCTTCTTTTGGCCTCTATGACTTACACCTTCGAGAAGGGAGTCGCGAAGCATCGCGAGCCAGCGGCGAAGGCCGCTGCTCCCTTCTGGCAACGTGAAGGTCATAGTATCTGTAACCTTTAATCCTGTAGCTTACTTTGCTTACCTCTTGTTGCTACTACTCAAAAATAAATTTGTTTGGTGAGTCAACCAACCGATGAGCCATTGTGATGCGAGACTGACATCAAACTTTAGATTGTATCGCCTCGGACTATGATGCCTATCGACCACGAATCGTTCATGCTATGTTCCTTTTTCATCGACACCTTGTTCTTGTCTGAGTTGACAGACGACTAGCAGTGTTCGGTTGGCATCGCAGCCAGCGACACAGGATACTGCGCACTTCTTTCTTCGAGGTATGTCCTGTTGTCTTCATTTCTTCGTCGTCGCGTACTTATTTGTTACCTTCAGACCGGACCTTGGGTATTACCCCAAGGTACGACACATTCAACATCTCCACCCTTGACTGTTCGTCGACGCCTTGTTACTACTTTGACGAAGGATCCACGGTGCATACTTTGTTCATCGTGATGTCGGTGTTGACTGACTCGACCACTAGGTCTGCTCAATACTTGATTCGTTTCCTTTGCGATTTGAGTCGCAGCCAGCGACAAGTACCTTGTTCTTCAAGGTGTTTTCCCTCTTCTTCATTCATCCGTCGTGCACTGACTCGCTTTAGACCTACCTTGGCGGACGACTTATCGTGTACACGAAAGTCCGGGTACGTACTCCGTCTTCCGCGCTAACCGCACTTAAACTCAGGGCATTCGTGTTTAGCGGGACATCTGATTACGTTCAGACTTTGCCTCGTTCGCTACCGTGCCTCTCAAAGGCAGCGCGCACGTAAGTCTTCTGTCAACGTTAACAGATTGGACTTGCAACTTTCATGAGATACAAGACTCGGCGGTCCAACAATGGTCGCATTCTGCGCTGCTACCTCGGATCTCGTCTGAGAGGACTGTATCCAGTCAAGAAGGCAGGCCTCATGCGCAATGAGGGCGCAGCGACATGGGTGTATCCATACACGCGGTGGGTTTTCGGGTTCTGCATATAGATGGGGTTAGAGAACGGGCATCACAGCGAGCACAACGTACGGTCGTAGCGCTCCTCGTCGCGGCAGATGTAACAGAGCTTGACGCGCAGGTCGTCGATGCATGGCACATAGTCGCTCATCTTCCTCGACGTCGTGGTCCGGGTCAAAGAAGTCACGCGGCAGGTATTCGGGCCGATTGCTCTCTTTCTAACACCATCACCAGCGACTCAGATAACTAACATTCATGTGCGTACTTGTCCTTGATACCTTCCGCACGATGAAAACAAGCACATTCTCAATATACCCCAAGTTGGGTATAAGTACATGCGAGTGTATAATAATTTGCAACCTGAAATCTTCTCTGAGCCTGCTCTGCTCTCTGCTCATACTTACTGAACCTCCTTCTCGTTCAGATTATATATACGATCATGCAAGAGTCTTAACCAAAGCTGGATACCCTCTTCGTTGACTGCACAGTGTTCACAAGGCGACAAACCGCAGAGTTATGCCTCCGATTGTAGAGTCGAGTCATGGCGCGAGGTTGATATAACCACTCTTATCATTGGTCCGGCCTCACGGTGAGTTGACTCAAGCTTTATCTTTTCATATCTGGTGTATCCATCTTGTATACAGGATACAATTGATTGTGTCAAAAGTGTTCAAGTATGAATGATGGAATTCCATCCTGGAGGATTGCACAAAGTATAAACAAATGTACATTTAGCTACATAGGTGAAATTACTTACAACCTGCTTTCGTGACAATCGTCTTCTTTCGCCCAATCTTCCAGGATTGGGCGAGCTGACGAGAGTCCGCGCATCTTCCCGGCATATGTGCGCAAACGTCTTGCATCTCCACTCCAGAGGGCTGAACGACAGTCCATCGTTGGTGTTCTTTCACCAACTGTGGAATTCGAATGTGCAACAAATCATCACTACAGACGAAGCAGAGCGAACGTCAAAGGTAGTATGAACAAGAAAAAAATCGTAGTTTACTGTACAACATTGAATGAGACTGGCCTAGTCTGTACGACTCATATCTTTGACGACGCCGCTCGCCTGGCGACGGCCTGGGAGGGCGGGTCACTACTGGGTGCTGCGACAGAAGACCTCTTGACAGACGAAGCCCTCCTCACCTCTGCTGGCTCAACCCTAGCCTGCGAGAAGAACAACTTTGCATCGCGCTTTCCAACGTTCTCGATGAAATACGAGTTGCCCCGTGGAACCATGAAAGCTGCACCCGTGGCCAACACCATCGACGCCTCATGCACCTTGAGATTGACAGCACCTTCGATGACATAGAATACCTACAAACACGGTCAGAAGAGCGACCGACTAGAATTTTAAACTCACAAAAGTATTATCCTTCGTTTTCTTGGTCTGCTTACGCTTCATCGGCGGAATGATGAGCTCGCCTGCAGCCATGAACTGCCCATCGCCGAACAGTCGCTGATAGTACCATTCATTATTGGGCGCCATCGTCGGCTTCATCATCCTAGCCGTGAATGCAATCTCTGAAAACAAGACATTAGTCAAAGGTTTGAAAAGGCACAAGAAAAACCTACGTCGCTCAACTTCGTCCGCGTCTGGGAACGACAGAATCTTGACCAAGCCCGTTGTTGCGTCGTCCCATCCTTCCTCTGGGTTGGCGGGATTCTCGGGAGCTTCAGCAGGCGTCGCGGCTCGCTTGCGTTTACGTGCAGGTTTCTTGCCGCCAAGAGGTGGTTCAGGGATTGCCTTGATACGTTGGATCTCCTTTATTGGAGCAACGAGGATGGGGTCGTGCTCGTCTCCAGTGCGACCATAGACGACCTTTTCGCCTCGCCACCATTGCAACGGCTCTATAGACACACGGGTGCTTCGTCGTACACCAAGAGGAATATCTGTAGACGGCGCGTGAGCGCAGATACGACAAGCAAAGGAAGACACTCACCGCGGTTCTCTTTCTGCCGAACGCGCACAACCTTCTTTTGCTCGGGTTGCTGCTTCGACTCGGGTTTCTTGCTCTTCTTTGGAGGTGGCGGCGTAGGTTCCCGCTCATCTTCTGACGGAATATTCATGTCGTTGAGACCTTGCTGGATCTCGTCTTCGACATCATCTTCCGGCTCTACTGCTTTCGCTTTACCCTTCTTCTTGGCAGAGGCAGCAGCGACGTCTTGGGAAAGCTGTTCGTCATCCTGGTCCATGTCCTGGAACGACGCATGCGGCGGAGAGTCAAAGTCGTCTTGGCCGTTGGGTATATCCATGGGCTCGTCGTCGAAGAATTCACCGCGTGCAATGGTCTGCGAGAGACGTGACGGGCGAGGGGTACGCGCACCACGGACGCTTTGGGGTCGGGGCGATGGTACTTCATCGAAATCGACATCGGATGTACGCGCCACTGGACGTGACGATGAACCAACTCGACGAGAGCTCGAGGCAGGCTTGGACGTCTGGATATATCGCAGTGGGCCTAAACGCTCATGAGTAAAGTTGGAATGCGCCTGACACAATGGACGCACTCTCGTCAATCTCCATCGACTTTTCGCCGTCCTCGTCAAATTCGGGCTCCTGCTCTGGCTGCGGCTCACTCTGCTTCCTTTTCCTCCGCTTTAAAGGCGGCGTCCGAGGGTCGACTTGCTGCATCAAGTCCCCGAAATCCTCAAAGCCATCTGATTGTCGCTCGACCTCTCGTATAAGAACGCCCGTGCGCTGCTGAGTCGATGGCTCCGCGGGAGGTGGCCGTGTCCATCGTCTGTCGGGTGTTGAGGAAGTGCTGGGAGGCGTCTCTTGGGTGGAGCAAGTGCTGGGCCTGGGATGGGATGTCTCTTGGGTGGTGCTCACTTCTGACCGCGTTCGTCGTGTGGGACCTCTTCGCGCGTCGTGTCCCTCTTCGTGGTCGCCTCTTCGTGGGTGTCGGGGTTGGAGACGGTGTCCTCTTGGGGGATGTCCGTGTCTTGCGTTGACAGAGAATGGGGAGAGCGCGGTATGCAGGGTTCGTGGGAGTGGACTCGAGTAGCCCTTCCTCTCCATTAGGCAGGTCCTCCTCGATCACTTCGCGTCTTGCTCAAATCAACTCTATTTCGCTTTCTACGCGTTCTCTACTTGATTACTAAGCTGCCCTGGCTCTGGGGACTCTCTCCCGCCTGCCTGGAACCGTCATTCGCGCAAATTGTCAATAGTTTCCCCTGCCACTACCGGCACGTGCATGTTAAAAAAAATCCAAGTCCCACCCCCGGAGGAGCGAGACTCGGTAATGCAAGGATGGCTAGAAATCTAAGTGCTCAAAGTCAAGATGCAAGACTTACCATTTCTTGTCCTCCGCCCGAGTTGAACTCGCGACTATTCGGAACTGGAGCGAAAACCAGAATGCGCAGATCAGTCCAGAGAAAGAAATTGTACCTTGCTCGCAACTTGAATCACCAGAACTGGAACGCACACGCCGCAGATCCTGCTCCCGTATCTGAGCATTCCGAACTTAAGACCTGGATTTGTTCGCCGGCGGGCTTCTACTCAAAAAACACGAGACTTTCTCCCTGGTTGTTTAATGAGCGGGTGTGACCTCGTCGCCTAGGTATCGATGCCAGAAGGATAATCATGAGGATAATCTGAGATTTACCGTCAGAAAGTGAATTGGACCTCGAAGAATAATCAAAACTCACTAATTGTTCGGCGGCGCTTGATTCATCGTAGTCTCCAGCTACCGAAGAAGATGTGTAGCAAGAAGCCCTGTAGCCGGATCGGAGGTCACAGGAACTCCAACTACAAAATGGGTAAGAAACACGACCAGTGGTCAAGCCAAAAGTAGACGGCGGAGATATGGCGACGGGAACGGTGCGTCGAAGAACAGCAGTGTGGGTGGCCTCGCCGGCCAGGCAAAAATTTCTGGAAAATCAGCTGAAATTTGGGTCAGATTTCAGATCAGAACGGGCCACACGAAACAACTTACAACGACAATTCAATCAGGCGTAGACATCAGCACATCATCGACGAAGCCATCCTCAACAGACGCGGTGTGATGGGAGCATCAGGGTGGCCTCGCCGGCCAGGCTTGGAGCTCGCAACGAGAAGAACTCGATACTCACCAACAAAGCCGGCTCGATTCGGCGTCTCGACACGGGCCGAACAGCAAACATGAGCGTCCATATTCAGAGTAATGCACAATGTTCGCAGCCGTGAAGGAGAGCAGCGATGGCAGCCTCTAGTTCTAGAGATCTATCTCTAAAACATGTCTCCAGACCAGTCACACGATGGCGTTCGAAGGCAATGAGGTGTTGTGGCAGCGAGACGTGGCCTCGCCGGCCAGGCTTCATGTTCCGGGAAATTACGCTGAAAGTTGGTCAGATGGGGAGTTGAAGATAGAGGGATGCGAACAACGTACTCATGAGAGAGGACGACACGGTCCCGGGAAACGTAGACTTGATGTAACGAGCGGCGTGAGATGGCCTCGCCGGCCAGGCTTCGGGGTCCAGGAAATTGAGCTAAAATTTTGGTAAAACATGGAGTCAAGAGTCAAGGAGTGAGGAAAACATACTAGTCACAACTGCCTCACTTTTGAAAGCGACGCAGAGCCTCAGCGAAATGAGGCTACGAACAGGCAGCGGCAGACGTAGACTTGATGTGGTGGCGGCGTGGTGTGGCCTCGCCGGCCAGGCAAAAAATTTCCTAAGGACACGCTGCAAAAGGGAGTTCGAAGTGAAAGCACATATCCAAAGCAGACGGCGTACCATTTCGACGTAATTCAACGATATGTGGCACCGATGCGAAGAGTGATCCATAGCCTGAATGAAATCCGGGTGAAGAAGCCGGCGTAGCGAACTCAGCGTCGCACGGTATACCTCGCCAGCGGGCATCAACGGCGGCTAAATAAACTGAGAAATGAGTCAGAGCATGTTCGAAATACGGAAAGATACTATGGACTTACGATTTGAAAGTCGAAACAACGCGACGCCATGCTGATGTTCGAGCAGCGTGTTCGTCGCCTCGCCAGCGAGGCATTCATATCTTGAATGCTAGACTGAAAAACCATCAGAAAATGGTGTGACAATGAGAACAATTAGCACTTACAGAGAGATCGCGAGGAGAAGCAAGAAGCTGCTGCTGAGACCGGGGGGCCACATGAGTAGGCGCCGTGCTCGCCTCGCCGGCGCGGCGTCATCCTCAGGAGAACCGAGCCTGAATCTGGTATAAGCAGCGTAGAAATCTGCTGAGAAATGCCTGAATAAACCGTCCCAATGATGAAAAGGAAGGTTGAACTTACCAGACGCGCAAGGAGGTTGCTGAAACTTGACAAAGGGAATAATACTACTACTAAGAGTCGAATCAGTGAGGGAAGAACAAGAAACGAATGGCGAACGACTTACCAGGTCATGACGGTAAGAGGGAGAGAGCTATCGGCAAACGCCGAGAACCGCTTTTGGGCATCAACGTCGAACGCAAGAGCACTAGCGACGCCCGTCCTTGACGACCAACCTTGGCGACGGTATTGAGCAGGACAGCGACTTGTCTGGCAACTTCAGGGTACTGCTGGAAGGGGGAGAATGAGCTGTACAGCGCGCCATGGACAACAAGGATGGACTTACATGGCTGGTGTGTGTCGAGCATTGAATGCAGAGCGGGAGTGGTGGTGCTGATGCTCGTACCATCCTGCGGGAGGTGGAGCCAGTGGTGGTGGGAGGAAAGTGGGGAATGAAAGCATTGGTTGCATAGTGGTTAAAGGGAGAGGGTGACTGGAGGCAGGGTCCATTTTTTCCTACCCAACATAGCACAACCAAACAGTGCCTCCCGATCTAGCCGCACCCGTGCTACGGAGTTTTATTCAGCCTGTTTCTGTCATTTCAAAGCTACGGCATTGTTGATTCCCAACAATGCCGTAGCTTTGAAATGTACAGTGCTGTTGATTCTTGATTCTTGATCCCGTTTGTGCCACTGACACATCAACATTGAAACTCAAGACACGGAAATTCAGAAGAAACATCTAAGCCCAGTAAGAGTAAACCAGCTCAAAAGTGACTTGACATTGTTGTGACATTGAATGATTCTGAAATGCGAATGCGGCAATTGTAAATTTGTACGCCGCCCTGGAAACAAGACATCAAATCAGTCACATTATACTTCCGTGTATCTGTAAGATGTGTGATGGTGATGCCTCTGTAGCGCTCGTTCATGGTGGGAGAAGGCAAGAAAGGAAACGGAAATTGACAGCCAAGATCTACGATAGGGGATGTGATGAGACTCACAAACTCCTCATCAAGAAATCTCTTTAGTGCAGCGGCTATGCGTGCTGCCACTCCTATTTTGCACTCCAGAAGGAGTGTTCGACTCCCGCCACAGCATTGAATTTTTGCACCCCTCCTAGCAATCCGAGAGCCCTCAAAAGGCCAGGAACGAACCTGATGGCGGCGCCGCTGCGTAACCACGCCAGGACCTGCCCCAAGTTCTCCTTGTGACTCTTCTACTCTTCTGGATGTTCCACAACACTTCCAAGTGATTTAAATCAGCTCTAATCTATTTATGGAGGTGCCAAGAGATCCCGTTCACAGAATCAAGCCGCATTCAGAATGACATGCTAAGTCCTTTTCCCCTTTCCTCCCTCTACACTACTCCAATTCACAAATACTTTGTGCACATCGAAAGCCAGTGTAAATACCTTTAATTCGCGTGTGACAACCTCAAAAAAATCGAGACACAAAAGTCTAAACTTGAACTTGTGACTTGGGATTTTCGATCCCGTCCGTGCACGTGCCTATGACGCATACGTGCTTGTCTTCGTACTGCCATGATCTCTTTGCTCTCTTCGTCGCAGGACGCGTCCAACGACCTTGCTCCGCCGCCCATCAATTACCTGGTGCCTCAATATCTTTGGCTCGACTCTTGCTATCCTCTTTGTCGCCGAAAACCCCAGGAGATAAGGGTGTCTATCGCCTTGGGCGACCAATTGGCATTCAACACGCTCTTGGAGCAAAGTTCCAAGCTAGAAACAGCTGGAAATTCAGGAACTGGACCTCAGGGACATGACTGGTTACGAAGCGCAGCGTTTCGGGTGTGTTCTTTGGGGTTGGAATTTGTTCTGGATGGGTTATTCTGGGATTTTACGGCTGGGCGGGTGGAATATGACTCGGAAAAGGCTTGGAGGGTGTCATATGGGATGACCGCCACGGGCCCGAGAAGGCTTTAAAAGGTGGGGACTGTTGGGGAGTTTTCTCATCATTCCCACTTTTGCCACATTTCCCTTCTCTTGTCTTTCCTTCACTCCAGTACTCGACTACTTGACTGTACTTCACTTCTCTTACCTATGGTAAGCTTTTTGCTTCACCCTCTTGACTGTGGATTGACAATTTCCATTTAGTGTTTTCTTGGCTCTCGACTCGGAGTATGTTCACTTTCTTGTGTCGTTCACCCTCATCTCACTTCTCTAACACTTCCTGTAGGCTCACTACACCAATCCCAAGGATATCCTTTAACGGCTTGACATTGGTCACATTTGGTTTGTTCTTCTTGCCCGCCTTACTTGCCCAGTACTAACTTTGTATGCTTTAGGTTCTCGAATCTAACTCCACCTGAAAGTAAGTCATATTCTACTTGTTCTAATCCTCATCTCTTATCCTTTGTTAGTCTTCTCTCGTGTCCGAACTTTTCAGCAACGGGTATGTGATCGTGCTCCTTTTGATCTTATGGGGGTAATGCTGGGGAAAAATTCAGAGCAGTTTTAGTCTTACTTTCTTACTTTTGTTGAGGAAAGTTTTACTTTTACAGTTTCATTTTTTGAGATCTCACTTTTCAGTCTTACTTTCTGGACTCCACTTTGGAGGCCCACCTTCTGGTACGACTTGCGTTTTCGCTTGGTGACCGTTACACACGTCGCGTCGACCAAAAATAGATGATTAATTAAGACAATATTTTAAATGAGCGTGAGAAGTATTCGCTGGTCTTCCCACGCCCCTCAGCCGCCCAGTTTGGGATTGGTCCTCTGCCAGACCCACCGCGCGGCATGTTCATTCTCTACCTTCGACTCTGTTCTAATCTTTAGACATCAAGCCCTCCCCAGCTCTAACCAGCATAAGTGCTGCTGCCGTCGACGCGTCACGATTCATGAACCGTTGCTTCGCGGGACGTTATCAATGTCAGGAAACTCATGAAACAACGTGACCGACGTGCCCTCTTCGTCTACCACCACCCACCACCATCGACGAATGGCAAATCACCTACATCGACGTTGACCCCCTGCGCTCGCCAAGGCTCGTGAAGGAAGGTGTCAGAGCTAGGTGCGTGCTTCACACCATTAAAACTTCCTTGTGCTGACAATAGTGTCAGCTTGTTATCTAATACCCTGCTGAAGGCCGTGTCGGCGTCGAAGGCTTAATTTGGGCGCGACGCGACCTGTCTATTCTTAGAGTAATCAGGCTCATCGTGACCCTTTTTGTACATCCAAGACCACTGTACTCTCCCTCCAAGTAACTATCACCGACGTTCCCTTTGTACTAGCCGCAGAGAATTTTACAGAATTTTACGCACTATGACCAACCTCTGAGCAAAGGGTCGCGTCATTTAGCAATCAGGCCCCCAGGATGATGTTTATCTGGCGCACGCGAATACTGTCGAGATACGCGCTAACCAGGTCGATCTTTCAGATGGGACATGGACACAAATCCAGGACAAGTGAGTCTTCAAGTTCTCTTAAAGACCATTTCCTGACGGCTGTTATAGCCTCTCCATCTTACCGGACACGTCACCCAATTGATCGCCCTTTCAGCTTCTGAGGTTCTTGTCAGCGACGTTCTTATACGCCCTCAACTCACGCCGTTTTCATAACACTTCTACTATCCTCAAATACTGGCGGCGCCAATAAGTTTGCCTCGAACTTGTAATATATGTAGTTTGACGCTACCGCAGGTGACCAAGACTTCCTTGTCGCTGGCGCCTCACCTCAAACAGCACTGTTAGGGATGTGCGGGCTTGGGCTCAAGCCTACGACCCGGCCTGACCTGAACAGCCATGAATGATGTTGGACGCGTCAATTTCGCATCCAAAGACTCTGCGAATGTCATGGAGGTAATCTGGGACCCATCTGCCCCGCTGGAACGTGCGCTTCAAGTGCAGATGGGTGGATATGGCCGTTGCGTCGTCCACTAGCGACACAGCAAGGGTACGTGTCTTCAATACCCGGTGCTTCCTCGACAATTGGTATCTCCTCTTCTACTGATACAGCAGGTATAACCTCCTCAGCGACGAGCGGGACAGTTTGTTCTGTGGCGAGGATGATGGGCGCATCGGGAATTTCTCCACAGGCTCGACTTCATTCAAGAAAGAGGAGCCAGTGTGTCAAGCAGTGCGACAGGTGCAGACTCCTCTTCAACCACATCTTCAACAATGGGTGCGGGTTTTCGTCCACAGCGGCTGGAGCGGGTATATCGACAATAGGCGCAGGAGCAGAAATATCATCAAGAATATCATCGACAGGTGCTGGAGCGGGAGTATCGTCAACGGGCGCTGGACCGCTCCTCAACCACAGGCGCCTCGACAACAGGTTCCTCCACCGCGCTCGGGTATTGCTATCTCCCTGGAGGCTCGGGTATAGCACTCTGCACCACAACCTCAGGAGCAACGCTCTACCGCAGGCTCCGGTATAACGCTCTCTACGACAAGCTTGGGGACAACACTCTCGACGACAGGTCCGAGCGTAGTCTCCTTCAAGGCGGACGGGCACAGGCCCTTCAACGACAGGCGTCCTCTCATGGAAATTGTCGCCGCAACCACAGAAACATTCGCAGCTTTAACCGGCTAGTCTAATGGGGCAATCCTTTCCTCTGGAGTGGGCCATGGTGAGAATTTAATAAACTGACTAATAGACAATGGCGAACCTTGACTTTGAGCAGGGTGGCAGATTGACGCCCTTCGTGCTTGGGAACTCGTCGCAGCAACAACAGCAGCAGCACCCGCGGCAGTAGCTACACCAGCAATCGCATAACTCACCGCCACGGCCGCCTTCTTATTGTCCTCCTTGGTCAGCCTCTCCCAAAACAGACAGAGGCACGCTCTTCCGTTTATCATTCTTGCCCTCCTTCTTTACGGCTTGAGCGGGAGCGGTACATACCCAGGCTACAGGTACAGCAGTACTGTCGTATTTCGACCATAGGTTCATGTCACAGGTCACGAGCCCAAAAAATGAACCTATTATATAAGCAGGTCACTAGTTTTTTTTAGCTGTGAACCTGCCCCAAATTGGTCACAAATCGGACTTTTGCTCTCAAATTGAGCTTGGTGGCAGTTTTTATAGGATTTTTCTCCTTTTTGGTGTATTTTAGATCTAGAATAGCATATTTTTCTCTAATTATACTGAGATTCAGTCTAAAACCTGTGAAATAACTCTGCTATTGAAAAATTTAGAGAACTTATTTTCAATGGGTCACAGTGGTGTGTCTGCTGTGAACATCCCACCAAACAAGTTCACGAGGTCACAGGTCACATCTTGTGAACCTATGGTCGAAATACTACAGTAATGGGGGCGTGAAGCCGCGAAGGATCCTGCACTCCCGTGACAAAGAACCGCGAGCGCGCTCACAGAGAGATGACCCCGGCGCGCGCGTCCAGCTGTCTTACCGGGTGATATCACCTCCACCGCCACCACGAGCACCGCCGCCTTCATCATCATCGACCTCTCCTCCGCTGCACACACCTTCACCAGCTCCCGAGCCAGAATGAGACGAGCCTGCTTTGCATCCCAATTACACAATCAAGGCGAAGTTTGCGTTCGCATCGATGGACTGGGAGGCAGAGCTTGACCAGTGGGCGCCGTGCCCATCAAGGAAGAGTGGGGCATGTACGTCTCGCCATTATTTCCGCTGCAGGACCGGGTGAAGCCGCACTCGTTGGCGCCTTTTTCCGACAATTCCGGCCCGCCACGCATGCGCATGAAACCATCATGCTATTCGGATCGCACACAACTGCTCCCCACCTGCTCTGTACCTGCTTAGCCGGGAACAGTTGATGCTTCAAAGCATCTGGACTGGCGACATTGGTGATGACATTCCTTGTGTCGACGGGTACTCCGGGGAGGCCATCTTACGTGTTGTGGCGCAGCCTTGTTAGCAAAGAATAAATTACCTTAAACATAAGTGTCTAAGTACCTAACTCCAAAGTACCTTAGTAGCAGCCCAAAAGAGTAATGTGACAGCTGCGAATCTATGTGCGGACTGAGATTTCTCAAAGTAAGACTGGAAAGTAAAACTGAGATTGGTTGCAGAAGTGGGATTAGTACAACTTGGAAGCTCACTCTTCATTTTGCTCAAAAGTGGTACTAAAAGTCATCAAACACGGTAAAAGTAGTCAACTTGAATTTTTCCCCAGCATTACCCCCATATGATCTCTCCCTTTAACCACCATCATCTAGTTTCGACGACTTCCTCACTGCCTCGCACCGATGCTGCGGACTCGCTGATAGCGTCTACCGTACTATTTCTTTGTCTTTCGACTCTAAATCGTCGCTCGATCTTGGCGTTATCGCCATCGTTGTCGTCGGCAAACTGGACTACTGGACCTTGAACGGTTCAACTTGTAATTTTGGCCCGCTCGACGCAGGACCACCCTGGCACCCCTAGTCGAAATGCTTATCATATTGGGTCTTCTCAGACGACTACTCCATGGCCTCGACGCCTCACGACTACGACCACTCTCGTCGCTGCAGCGGGAAAAACAGGCACGCTGTGAAAGTCGAGTCGTTCTAGGGAACTCGGGCACTTCGGATTGATTTACACGACAGTATACGCCGTCGTCACCGAGTCTGACCTCTTGTACTTGTCGGGAACTGCAGTGAGTTGCCGTTTTTCACCCCAAATCAGTGCATGGTTGAATTCCCATTTCAGATGATTCTCGCCGACCCAGCCGTCATAGCACAAGTTTCTTTGATCTGTCAACACTTGCTTTACGCTATCTACGCGCCTTTCTCATTGTCGACTGCTACGCTAGATGCCATGTCATCGTGGGCGAGACTCAGGCGGGACCCATTCACGGTGTCGAGACGTCCTTACGCTGGCTTCGACATCACCCTACGATTCGCTGAGTTCTATTCATAGAATGTTGTTTTCCAAGTAGTAGAATGTCCGGTGTTCGCGTCCGTCTTTGGTGAGCGAATATTTAGGTGCCAATTTGGTCTGACATTGAAATACCCTTCTAGGCCAATGTTAGTACTTAAAGCACTGCGCAAGCCTCTGCGTCAATACTCCGGAATACAGGAAATGTCACGCTCTTGGTGATCTCGAGATTACCGCACCCGTCAGCCATCGCCGAGCCCGGGCGGGATAACTTTCGGGACTTCGGGATCAGCTACGGATGTGCCAGTGTCGACGCGACGTATCGATGCTTTGGACTAACTACATGGGCCTTTAGCTATCGCGCCTCTCGCTGTTCTACAGTAAGCTTTTGGAGTTTTAAGTTATTCTTTGTATTGACCATATACTTACTAGGCGAACACCTTTTACATAGACGACGGCAGGCTCATTTCTGCTTTTGGCGTATTCTTTACACTGTCGGTCGCTGGAGATCGTAACCTCTTGGTGCTGCCGCCATCATCCTCATTCTGATCACGACGGACATGGGCAACGAAGTCGACCAACTTGGACTTATGCCGGGATGAAGACCACACCCGGTACACTTCACAATCGCTCTACGACTTTTTGGATTGCCCGGTTATGGCCTCCCTGGTGTCGCCGTGATGAGTTCAGCAACATCGCTGTCCATCAGGCTTCCATGGCACGCCATTATGCAAGTTTACGCCGCCTTCGCCGAGCCGTGTCGTGTCCGTGATGTTATCATTAGGTCGACAATGGTGGCAGGCGAAATGGTTACTCGGGCGGCGGGAGAGGTCGACGCTGCGTGAAAGCTCTGAGGACCCGATATTCCGAACTTCTACATGCCAGCCGTCGGTTCGGCAAACTATTGACCGTCTCGGCGTCGTCCTTCATGGCAAGTGGCTTTTCCCGAAACCGACACTACTCTTACTAGATTGATCTGATAATAGCCTCAAGAACTCTTCAACGCTTGAGCCCTCCTTCAGAGCACGGATTGGCCATCATCACCGTCTCAATTCGGCGCGTAGACGAGATTCTGATGCCGCCTTCTTGGACTGTCCGATGTATCTTAGGGTGACTCCTTGAAAATGTGCTCTGGACCCGTTGAAGAACTTGTTGCCTCAAGGTAAGGCTTATCTACAATTCGGCCTATTTGGCCATGGGCTCACTTTATCGGTTCACAGGAATACGTTGACTGCTGCTGACATGTCGTGTGTACGCTGTCGTTATGGTTCTGAGGGTCGCAACACAGATGACGTCGGGACTAATGTCGAACTGGGTTCTTGTCGCGCATTGAGAAGTTGAGACTGTTATCGTGTCACTGCCCATGCACGAATTATCTACCAGGTTCATCGACACTTCTTCTTTTGGCCTCTATGACTTACACCTTCGAGAAGGGAGTCGCGAAGCATCGCGAGCCAGCGGCGAAGGCCGCTGCTCCCTTCTGGCAACGTGAAGGTCATAGTATCTGTAACCTTTAATCCTGTAGCTTACTTTGCTTACCTCTTGTTGCTACTATTCAAAAATAAATTTGTTTGGTGAGTCAACCAACCGATGAGCCATTGTGATGCGAGACTGACATCAAACTTTAGATTGTATCGCCTCGGACTATGATGCCTATCGACCACGAATCCTTCATGCTATGTTCCTTTTTCATCGACACCTTGTTCTTGTCTGAGTCGACAGACGACTGGCTTGGCGTCGCAGCCGCCGACAAAGGATACTGGCACTTCTTTCTTCGAGGTATGTCCCGTTGTCTTCATTTCTTCGTCGCGTACTTATGTGTTACCTTCAGACCGGACCTTGGGTATTACCCCAAGGAGGGTGAGACACATTCAACATCTCCACCCTTGACTGTTCGTCGACGCCCGAGCCTTGTTACTACGTTGACGAAGGATCCATGGTACATGCTTCGTTCATCGTGATGTCGGTGTTGACTGACTCGACCACTAGGTCTGCTCAATACTTGATTCGTTTCCTTTGCGATTTGAGTCGCAGCCAGCGACAAGTACCTTGTTCTTCAAGGTGTTTTTCCTCTTCTTCATTCATCCGTCGTGCACTGACTCGCTTTAGACCTACCTTGGGGGATGACTTGAGCTGGATGTGTCGTGTACACGAAAGTCCGGGTACGTCTCATTCCTACTCCGTCTTCCGCGCTAACCGCACTTAAACTCAGGGCATTCGTGTTTAGCGGGACATCTGATTATGTTCAGACTTTGCCTCGTTCGCTACCGTGCCTCTCAAAGGCAGCGCGCACGTAAGTCTTCTGTTAACGTTAACAGATTGGACTTGCAACTTTCATGAGATACAAGACTCGGCGGTCCAACAATGGTCGCATTCTGCGCTGCTACCTCGGATCTCCCCTGCGAGGACTGTATCCAGTCAAGAAGGCACGCCTCATGCGCAATGAGGGCGCAGCGACATGGGTGTATCCATACACGAGGTGGGTTTTCGGGTTCTGCATATAGGTGGGGTTAAAGAACGGACATCACAGCGAGCACAACGTACGGTCGTAGCGCTCCTCGTCGCGGCAGATGTAGCAGAGCTTGACGCGCAGGTCGTCGATGCATGGCACATAGTCGCTCATCGTCCTCGACGTCGTGGTCCGGGTCAAAGAAGTCACGCGGCAAGTATTCGGGCCGATTGCTCTCTTTCTAACACCATCACCAGCGACTCAGATAACTAACATTCATGTGCGTACTTGTCCTTGATACCTTCCGCACGATGAAAACAAGCACATTCTCAATATACCCCAAGTTGGGTATACATGCGAGTGTATAATAATTTGCAACCTGAAATCTTCTCTGAGCCTGCTCTGCTCTCTGCTCATACTTACTGAACCTCCTTCTCGTTCAGATTATATATACGATCATGCAAGAGTCTTAACCAAAGCTGGATACCCTCTTCGTTGACTGCACAGTGTTCACAAGGCGACAAACCGCAGAGTTATGCCTCCGATTGTAGAGTCGAGTCATGGCGCGAGGTTGATATAACCACTCTTATCATTGGTCCGGCCTCACGGTGAGTTGACTCAAGCTTTATCTTTTCATATCTGGTGTATCCATCTTGTATACAGGATACAATTGATTGTGTCAAAAGTGTTCAAGTATGAATGATGGAATTCCATCCTGGAGGATTGCACAAAGTATAAACAAATGTACATTTAGCTACATAGGTGAAATTACTTACAACCTGCTTTCGTGACAATCGTCTTCTTTCGCCCAATCTTCCAGGATTGGGCGAGCTGACGAGAGTCCGCGCATCTTCCCGGCATATGTGCGCAAACGTCTTGCATCTCCACTCCAGAGGGCTGAACGACAGTCCATCGTTGGTGTTCTTTCACCAACTGTGGAATTCGAATGTGCAACAAATCATCACTACAGACGAAGCAGAGCGAACGTCAAAGGTAGTATGAACAAGAAAAAAATCGTAGTTTACTGTACAACATTGAATGAGACTGGCCTAGTCTGTACGACTCATATCTTTGACGACGCCGCTCGCCTGGCGACGGCCTGGGAGGGCGGGTCACTACTGGGTGCTGCGACAGAAGACCTCTTGACAGACGAAGCCCTCCTCACCTCTGCTGGCTCAACCCTAGCCTGCGAGAAGAACAACTTTGCATCGCGCTTTCCAACGTTCTCGATGAAATACGAGTTGCCCCGTGGAACCATGAAAGCTGCACCCGTGGCCAACACCATCGACGCCTCATGCACCTTGAGATTGACAGCACCTTCGATGACATAGAATACCTACAAACACGGTCAGAAGAGCGACCGACTAGAATTTTAAACTCACAAAAGTATTATCCTTCGTTTTCTTGGTCTGCTTACGCTTCATCGGCGGAATGATGAGCTCGCCTGCAGCCATGAACTGCCCATCGCCGAACAGTCGCTGATAGTACCATTCATTATTGGGCGCCATCGTCGGCTTCATCATCCTAGCCGTGAATGCAATCTCTGAAACAAGACATTAGTCAAAGGTTTGAAAAGGCACAAGAAAAACCTACGTCGCTCAACTTCGTCCGCGTCTGGGAACGACAGAATCTTGACCAAGCCCGTTGTTGCGTCGTCCCATCCTTCCTCTGGGTTGGCGGGATTCTCGGGAGCTTCAGCAGGCGTCGCGGCTCGCTTCCGTTTACGTGCAGGTTTCTTGCCGCCAAGAGGTGGTTCAGGGATTGCCTTGATACGTTGGATCTCCTTTATTGGAGCAACGAGGATGGGGTCGTGCTCGTCTCCAGTGCGACCATACACGACCTTTTCGCCTCGCCACCATTGTAACGGTTCTATAGACACACGGGTGCTTCGTCGTACACCAAGAGGAATATCTGCAGAAGCATGAGCGCAGATACGACAAGGAAAGGAGACACTCACCGCGGTTCTCTTTCTGCCGAACGCGCACAACCTTCTTTTGCTCGGGTTGCTGCTTCGACTCGGGTTTCTTGCTCTTCTTTGGAGGTGGCGGCGTAGGTTCCCGCTCATCTTCTGACGGAATATTCATGTCGTTGAGACCTTGTTGGATCTCGTCTTCGAGATCATCATCCGGCTCTACTGCTTTCGCTTTACCCTTCTTCTTGGCAGAGGCAGCAGTGACGTCTGGGGAAAGCTGTTCGTCATCCTGGTCCATGTCCTGGAACGACGCATGCGGCGGAGAGTCAAAGTCGTCTTGGCCGTTGGGTATATCCATGGGCTCGTCGTCGAAGAATTCACCGCGTGCAATGGTCTGCGAGAGACGTGAGGGGCGAGGTGTACGCGCACCACGGACGCTTTGGGGTCGGGGCGATGGTACTTCATCGAAATCGACATCAGACGTACGCGCCACTGGACGTGACGATGAACCAACTCGACGAGAGCTCGAGGCAGGCTTGGACGTCTGGATATATCGTAGTGGGCCTAAACGGTCATCAGTAAAGTTGGATGCATCTGACAGTATACGCACTCTCGTCAATCTCCATTGACTTTTCGCCGTCCTCGTCAAATTCGGGCTCCTGCTCCGGCTGCGGCTCACTCTGTTTCCTTTTCCTTCGCTTTAAAGGCGGCGTCCGAGGGTCGACTTGCTGCATCAAGTCCCCGAAATCCTCAAAGCCATCTGATTGTCGCTCGACCTCTCGTATAAGAACGCCCGTGCGCTTGCCGACACCGACCTGGTCGCCGCGATACGGTCGGTGCGCCTTTTCCGCTCGCCGACCGCCTTGGCTGCTGCGTCGCGGCGTCGCTGGCATCGTCTCTTGAGGACAATGATTGTGGTACGAAATAGGAAGGGTACCGTGAGAACGGAAGCACGCGTGGGCGGCGTTTACACGTCACGTGCAAGCGCGTCCGTTACTCCGTTCGTCCACAACCGCTGGGTAGAAAAATTTACGCAGTCACTAGCCAACAAACGATGCATAATCCGAATAACGAACCCGCAGGTCAGGCGTAACGTGATATTCTCGAAACTCAGTAGAATGCAGTCAATGCCACTGGCACAAGTGACTGATAAACAACTCTACATGATGGCGTCCAGTCAGGCACCAATTTCTCTCACAAAACGAACGGGAGAACAACGCAGAACAAGGACAATAACAGTGTTGTACGTAACAATGTTTCTTGTTCTCGTTCCATAAATACAAGCCCGTTATTATTCTTTCATTCTTTCATTCTTCCCATCCATTTTAACGACTCCTACGCCCCACAAATTTCACGACAAGAGCTGACGTTGTACCTCAGCCTATTATGCCTCTCAATCTCAAGACCAAACTCATGAACGCTGGCGCTTTATTCGCCACAAATTTACGATTAGACTTCCTCCTCGTGATACGAGCCGTACACCTGCTAGCGCCGCCTCAATCCCACACTGGAAAGACTCGCCGCGTCCTTCGCCGTACGCGGAATGCTTCTGTCTCCTTCCAGACCTCCGACGCCCATTTGTGGCTCGGAGCCTTCTAATGAGGCGCCGACTCGTACGCACTCGCCTTCCCACTTGGTCAATACGCCCGTTATTTCTCCAACCCACGCCGTAGCCGAAGGAGAGCAAGCTAACTGCACTTCTCCTTCCCAGGCTCGCAACAGCTGCACTGCGCTCGCTGAACCTCGCACGTCCTCAAATGAAGATGGGCTTAGCACCAGAGCATCTTTACCCCCGGATCCTCTACCCGAGATATCTGCTACGGAAGCCGAAGCGCACAAAACCGCCTCGAGTTTGGATTCGGATTCCTCGGATTCTGCGTCGCAGTACGATTGTCCCACGCCTCTTCGCCTCCCAGCAGGAATACCCCATACGATAGTCGTCGGGAACGAGACACTCCATCTTCAGGCCCTGCCGAGCTCCTCCGGGAGCGGTTATGGTACAGTCCTTCGAGCCCTCGCAAACGATGGAAAGCAGTACGGCGTAAAGATCCTGAAGAAGCCGCAGATATGCTTGGTTCGCCCGGAACGGTACTTCAGCACAGAGTCCCCCAAGGGCACCCAAAAGCTGACCACAGGCGGCGGCGATCTCTTTCGCGAGTTGGCCATTTTGCGGAAACTGCGGGATATGAGCCCGCGATGTCCGTTTATATGCGACTTTGTGGAAGCATATCAAGACGAGCATGCTGTATACATGATCATGGTATGTTTTCTTTACTTGTGCTCTTTCTGACTCCCACACTAAACACTTTCCTCAAGCCACTATATGAGCCCCTGAAGTTCGACCATACAATATCTCCTGCTGAATTCAGAATGTTCGCATTCCAAGCCGTAAATATCTTTCCCATCCTGTGCCGTCAAACCTCATATTTAATTCTATATTGTCTTGACAGGTCCACGCCATCGCCACCCTCCATCGAAACGGCATCGTCCACAGAGACATCAAACCCGACAACTTCGTCCGCCACACCTCCCCCTCCGGAGCCAAACTAGCAGTCGCCATCGACTTTGGTCTGGCGAATGTGGGGGCCGTGAGCACCGCGACCCCGGGCCGCCTTTGGGTAACAGAACGTTGCGGGACCGTGATGTTTCTTCCCTCTGAAATGATGGAGACGACCCAGAAAGAGCTATATACACCGCCGTGGGACGGGGAGAAGGTCGATGTACATGCTCTGGGATTGACGTTCTTGAAGTGGCTGTGGGCTATATTCCATGTCCAGCCTGACACGGAGGTCAGTCTTTCCATCATGTTCAAGTTGACTGACGGCTTGCTTATCATTTATTCATCGTACAGAACATCAAGTCTATGCCTGACTACTTCCGCCATGTCCGTTACAACCCCGACATCCGTCGATTCGATATTGTGAACGCACTTCGGTCCCTCAACTCGAAGATTGCAGATAGAGAAGACAATGTAATGCTCTCAGCAGCTATTGATTTAATTGCCAACGTGAGTTCAAAGCCAGCTAGCACCGCATAGGCGCTAACGCCAGTTCTTAGATGACCTGCACTGATCCATCTCGACGATTTGGCCTTGAAGAGGTCAAGAATCATGCATACTTCGAAGGTTGCCGGATTGAGGTTGACAACTAAGTTGTCTCTCCCCTCCACGTTCCGAGTTTGTTGTACGCAGCCTGCCAGTGTCATACTAATATCCCGTAATAAACGACGTCCTGTCAAAGACGTGGTGAGATTCACAACTTCGCTGTGCTCATCAGCAATCCTGGGCCTCATGATCTCGCGCAGTTCAAAGTTCATCCTGCTGTAGCGACTTGCCTCCCCGTACTAGTTGGGGGCAACTTGGGGAGCTGGCGGGTGACCGACAATCAGACCACGGCATGCAGTGCAAGTGACACAGGTCCTGGAATGAATGGGATGTGCACTGAGTGAATTGATTAACGCGACATAAACGAGCGTGCAAAGGATACAACGCGTTATTGGTTGTGGGGATGATTCCAGCCTCATCAGCTGCCAGCGCGTGTGAACTCCGCGTTGATGATGATGAGCGTCGCAAAATTGAGCAGACAGCTCTTGTCAGACCGACACAGTCGCAACAAGTACTCATGGGCTACCAGGAATTGAAACAAAGCACTTAGTCGAGTGTGGCGGGAATGGTCATCGACGAGGTTATGCTTCGCGGGGGAAATGACGAAGACAGGGTGGCGGTCTTGCATTTCAAACATGGAACGCTCATCTCTCTTTTCGACGGTAAGTGCGTCGTGTCGTCCCATCAAGACGATGTCTAAAAACAGGTATGTAGGCCATTGTGGATACGAATCAGCGGCCTATGCTGCTGATACGCTTCCACAACTGCTAGCGGACCACATTACCCAGAACATCGACAAGCAGGATATACCTACAATGATGACAGAGGTGATCGAGAGCTTCGACATATCCCTGCTTGACAAGTTCACGGTCCTATTCGACAAAGATGAGGACTTTTCAGATGAGAAATGGCACGGTGATGCGGCGGAGGGCTTTATATTCCATAAACACCTAGGAATCAAGGGCGACGCAAAATTCCACGCAGCGCGCTGTGCTGTCACTGGAACAACGGCCGTCATTGGGTTCATCACCAAGGACAGAAAGCACGTCTGGGTAGCCTCTCTTGGAGACTCTGACGCGGGTGAGTTTTGAGTCTGCATTCGTGAACGTAATTGATGTAGATTTAGTACTGGCCCGAAGGAGCGAGGACGGGATATGTCGACTGACGATGCTGAGCGCACGCCATGACCCGGAGAGCGAGGAAGAGAAAAAGAGGCTAGCAAGCGAACATCCCAACGAAGAGCTTCCAATATGGAATGGCGCGCTTTTAGGCGTGTTAAGGGTGACGCGAGGTAGGTCCCAACACCGGGCTTTACCTTCAAATCTTAAAGCAAACCTCAGCTCTGGGTGATTACCAACTCAAGGCACCCCTCAACATGGCAGGGCGAGGCATGCAGTGGGTTTATCCCGCCCTCCTAGGTTACCAAGTGGTGGACGAATGGGCGACAAAAGGACATGTCTCTCCACCTTATATGTCGAGGACGCCAGAGATTCGGCACGCCGATATTATGGATGGCGATCTTCTCATCTTTGCATCTGACGGTCTGCGCCATTCGTTGCCTTCGCAAATAGAGGCCGACGAACAGTGGAAAGTCATGCTTGGACTAGTGAACGGTTCGGCTGACCCGCGGCTCGGACACCAATGTGTTCTCTCCTCTAACGTTGCGGATGGCCTCGTGCAGAATGTGCTGTTTGGTTCTGATGAAGAGAAGATGATAAAAGTAATTGACGGACCTACATATCGCGATGACATCTCCGTTGTGGTTATCAAGTTTGTAGAAGTCGTATAAGCCGATTGTGGGGTGCCCAGATACTGTACGAATATCTTCGACACCATGGAGTTACACAGCCGAGTTCAACGTTGCTCACGAATCGCCAGACCTTGCCCGACGCGGAATCCGTCACCAAGTTTGGAAGCCAATTCGAAAGCTGCACCTGGCCCTGTTTTGGTAACAGCGGACCGTCTTGAAAATTGTCTTTCAGACGCGTCTGAACCCACCGACCGTGAATCCACAAGGATTCGATGCCGCACACTGTTGTTGAATATTATCTGCCACACCATGTACTTACACACATCAAGCATCATATCTCACGTTGACTGTGGGACTGGGAGAGGATGGCGTCTCTCAGACGCAGAAGAGACAAACTTGTTGCTTCGTTGACGCTCTGCAATCGGATTTGAAAGTATTGAGAAATGACACGAGTTACTAGTTATCACAGACATACTTTGCGGGTGACCCAACCAATCCATAATGACAGAAAATTCCAACCTCTGGCATTGGCTGAGCGTTGAGTGCATGGGGTTTCTGACCACCGTCATGGTGTCCGCGTAGTCCAGGGCACCGTCGTGCGCCGGTTCCAGAGCAGACGGTGGTCAGACGCGAGGACGATGGCGGCAGTACAAAGAGGCTACGATATCCAACGACCAAAGATGGTAAAGAAGACGTCAAAAGCAGAAATCAACTCACCGGCGTCAGTGTAAATCGTGTTGGAGTAACAAGCGCATGGTCAACAATTGCATGAAACTCGAAAAGCTAAAGAACAAGAACTCAAAGCCCGACAACTTCTGCTCGATGATGGCTGGCGGGTGCGATGAACTCGATATCACCAAAAGCAAGACGTTTCCTGTAGTCCGGAGTGTAGGCGCAGAGGCTCGTACACTGCTTTAGGTACTAACATTGGGTATCAGACCAAATTGGCACATATAGATTCGGTCACCAAAGACGGACGCGAACACTGGACATTCTACGACTTGGAAGACAGCCTTTTATGAATAGAGCCCAGCTAATCGTAGGGCGATGTCGAGCCCAGCGTAAGGGCGTAATGACGCTGTGAACTTCCCGTCCCGCCCACGGTGACTTGGCGTGTAACATAGCATTCGACAGCGAAAAAGGTACGTAGGCATCGGAAAGCAAGTGTTGATAGGTTGAGGAACCTGTGCTAAGACGGCTGAGGGCGCCGAGAATCATCTGAAATGGGACATCAACTATGCGCTGATTTGGGTTGAGAAATGAAAGCTCACTGCAGTTCCTGACAAGTACAAGTCGGTGACGACGGCGTATACAGTCGTCTAAATCAATCCGAAGCGACCGAGTTCCCTAGAACGAACGACTCGAATTTCAAGGCGTGACGCTGCAGCGACGAGAGTGGTTGTTGTCGGCATAGTCGTGGGGCGTTGAGGCCATGGAGTAGTCGTCCAAGAAGATCCAATATGATAGCCATTTTGACTAGGCCAAGACAGCTCGTCTTGACACGATCTTTTGACTTCGGCCCGCTCGCTTGACATCCTGAGGCGGAGAAGAAGAAGATAGCGAAAGAGATACAGCATTTCGACGGTCCTTGTGGAGGTTTTGGGCAGGGCAACGACATGGATTCATCCATCGGGATGTCGGCCCGAACCGTAGAGAGGCGCTGACATCGAGGAGAAGGATGATACGGTCGTTGGCAAAGATTCCTACGAGTTCCTAGTCAAAAGATAGACCGTGTATAAGCAGATCGTTCAGTACGCCGACGGCCACCGGTCCGACTCAAGAACACTAACATAATAAGTATAATTCAGGATGCTACTAATCAATGTCCCCAGTTAAATCTCGTTCCTCCTCCGAACTTTCTGCCTCTTCAGCTTGCGGAGTTCCCCATATCCCACGTACGACCCAATTGCTAATCGCACGGAAAGGCTACACCACACAGCAGTCATCAGTAACAGTCAACTTCACTCGCACGGGGAAAAAAAGACATACCGCAGCCAACGCCATGCTCGCTTCCACATCCGCTTCTTCATCCTCCTGCTGCTCCTCTTCATCCGTCTCATAATCCTCCTCCTCCGCTTCCTCCGGCTCCTCCCACTCCGCCTGTCTCACAACCGCCTCACCAGGCATCTGCCCCGGCATTTCACCCCTCACACCCTCCTCCATCGCCCCACGCCCATCTGAAGCTCCACCATCGCCGCCTGCATCCCCTCCATCAGCTCCGCCGGCATATCCTGCAGCGCCTGCACCATCTGCAATATCCCCCCGGGAAACATCGCGGCCACCCTCGGAACCGCATATAACGCCTCGAACTGTGCCCGTGCCGCAGCATCTGGGATCATCAGAGCGAGCCGCCTCTCCATTTGCCTCCTTGACATGGTCGGGATCTCGACGCCTTCAAAGAACGCCGCATCGTAACTGGTGACAGCTGTCGGCGGCGGGAGCGGATCGCAATCCAGCGACTTTTGCGCGAGAATTAAGCGTGGAATGTATTGGAAGAGTGTGCGGTATTCCAATACCATGATATGTCGATATGCGGCATAACGAAGCTGCTCGTGGCCATAGATCTTTAGAAACGCTTCACGTACGCTGTTGACGGCTATAGACGCAGGCGGGGTTGAAAAGTGTTGCGTGATGGTTTCGCCAAACCAGGCAGCATGGTCTTTCCAGACTGGCAAAGATCTTTGGACGTAGAGATGGCAAAGAAGATGCATTACTGCAAGAGGCTCCGAAAGTCCGCTACATGATAGTCAGTTACACAACAAAGCCGTAAGGTAAGAAAGAAAACTGACCTGCCGTCCACTTCAATCCTAAAATGACGGTGGCTGCGAAGCGAAGCGGTAGTGAGACTTCCAATTTGTCTGCAAGCACAGGTACGACCGCTGGGAATGCATTAACGGCATCGACCAACGCCGCAGCTGCCTCCTCAGGTTTGGAATTGACCTTGAAAGCCAAAGCTCGGGCATACATCCAACCCGGAAGAATGCTCGGATCGAGGCGCGCGGCCTCGTACGCCTTATCTTGCCGCCAATTTGAAAAGAGCTTGAAGACTTCTAACAACCAATCCGTCATGCCTGCCTTGAATACAAGGTAATCAAGATGGAAAAGAGCCCCGTGTGGGTCACCCCATGGGTCCAAGGAGTACATCAGCCGCGCAAACTCGAACGCAGTGCGCAGACAGCCGCGGCGTTGTAGATCACTAAAAATGAAGATAAATAAAGTCAAGATACAGTATCAAAACGAGAACGTACGCTGCTTGGCGATGTATCGCTAAGAAGAACACCCTATTTTCAACAAAGTCAAAGTCCAGCGATTTAGCCCAGTCGTGAAGGTGAAGGCGCCGACGAAAGCGCGCTCATACGCAAAGAGCGCACGGTCTGTAAAGTCAACTGACTGTGCATGCTCCTCGCGATGCCGAAACACCTGTGCCATTTGCAGCAGCGTATCCGCATGCCACGGGCTATTCCGACACATATCAAACAGTCCCTGGGGATCGCCACCTTGTACAGTGTTCAAGAACATCTGCGTCAAGCCTTTGTACTTTTTGCTGTACTCGACTGTCCACCACTTTTCTCCGCGTAGAAGATCGACGGATAGCCTATCGCGCTTTTGAGATACTTCGAGGTCGGTGAGAGAGCGTACGGAGAGACCGTCGCGCATGCGAGCGGGTGCCCATGTCGGCTGGGGACGTGTAAGATTGGAACGAGAAGCGGCTGTGACTGTGCGTCGCGAAGTAGAGCCAGATGTACCAGGCGAGTCCGCTTTGCTCGCTTGCACGACTTTGGCACCGAAGAATTTGCGCATTTCAGCTTCACTGTCAAGATGGGAGAGTGATACAGAGAGCAGATTGGCAAGGGAATCTGTGAGGGACTGGGCTGTGGCGGTTGATGATGCAGGCGCGTTTCCGTATCTGGGATTCAAATTAGCTTTGGGATTGAATCCGATATGAATACAGACTTTAGGAAAGCTCAGCCAAGGCTTCATCAAGCTCATCGTTGCCCGCCTTGCGCGCCTTTGCTTTAGCCTTCTTTGCTGCCTTCTTTTCGTTCTTCACAACTGGCGGCGGTGCGGGCTCTTTGTCGTAGGCGTACTGACTCTCGGCGAGTCCACTCCAGTTGCAGTTTTCTTTTTCTTCTTCTTGGACTAAGACCGGATGAATCAGCGCGGAGCCGTACCATAGCAGTAGTAATAAATTACTTTCTTCGCCTTGGATTGCTCTCCGTCGTCATCTGCTGGATCAAAGAGCTGGTTTCAGAGCTTTAGCGGGCGAAAGAGGCTGCTCGCTCTGCTTACCGCGGCGAAACCGGTCGGCTTGGACGTGCTCGGCATCGGTTCATCGTCGTCCTCCTCGCTGTCGTCGTGCACGGCTCGGCTTTCTTGAGCGCCTCGAGCTCTTCCAACTCGCGTTGTTGGCGTTTATTCAGTCGAGGCGCCATTAGTTGATGATGATGGTAGGAAGGAAAGAGGCACGGAAGGAGGTAGTTGCCAAATTGGGATCACCTTCTACCCCCTGAGTAGAACTTGGATCGAACCTGCATCAACAACTGTCTAACCTCCGAGTCAGAGATTCAGGTAGAAAGCCTCGTTTTGATTCGTCTTTTCTCGGTACCGAGTTCTGTGATATACCGTCTCAGTATTGTACTGAGTACTAGTCTCCTGAGATCTCCACCGCCATCACCACCATCTCGAAACGATGTTAATCACCAAGATTCCCTTCTCCGTATTTGAATCCCAACCGGATCGATTCTCCACCACGTACCATGCATACGCCGACCTCCCTAGCGCGTTACAGGCCATGGAGACCGAGCAGACAGAACAGCAACGCTTTCTGGAAGAAAAGGCTTACTCTGTCTTCGTTCCATACATTCACGCGCTCCGTGTCACTCCGCCGGAATACCACTGCTACAACCTCTCTCCCGAAGACTGCATCATGCTCGAGCGCATCGCAATGGTGGCTCAAGCGTACAACGAGAGACAGATATCAGAGGTGGACGAGATTGACGTAGAGATGATGGCTCGCCGCATCACACGGTCTCTTCCTAGCACCTGTTTCGATGGCACTAAGGAGTGGTTCGTCCGCCTAGATTCTGGGTCCCCCAAGAATGGCCGTGGCCGCGCTGGACCATTCAAAGACGCGCGACAAGTGCTTGAAAGCATCTGCACGAGCCAGCGCGCATGGAATTATCTCAAGCGCGCGCATACGATGCCCGGAAGGACTGAAAGGCTCCACTTTCTCCCTTGGCGGCCCGACATCGAGATCCGTAACGAGTTTAGGATGTTCGTTCCGCCTTCGGGGCGGGTACGGGCGATTAGCGAGTACGGGAGTAATGGGGCATGGGCGGACGTTGATGCGAAGGAACTGGAGGACCTCGTGGAGAAGATGCTAGAGTGCCACGAAAAGTTCAGAGAGTTGGCAGGTGCAGTGTTGTCTTCGGGGTATACTTTTGATGTGCACTGTTTACAAAGCCCGAGTGGAGAAGGATGGGTTGTTGAACCGCTAGAGTTGAACATATTTGGTGCGCAGAATGGGGCTGGAAGCTGTTTGTTCAATTGGATCGAGGATGGATCGTGGGAGAAGATGTATGGTCTCGTGGACGAGCTGGAGCTTCGTATTCTGTGTGATGTACCACAACGTAAATAACTTTTACAGTAATACGACCACGACCATCTTTGTCTTTCACAATTTGACACAGTACCACAATCGGCTTATACGACTTCTACAAACTTGATAACCACAACGGAGATGTCATCGCGATATGCAGGTCCGTCCATTACTTCTGCACCTTCTCTTCATCAGACCCAAACAGCACATTTTGAACGAGGCCATCCGCAACGTTAGAGGAGAGAACACATTGGTGTCCGAGCCGCGGGTCAGCCGAACCATTCACTAGTCCAAGCATGACTTTCCACTTGTCGTCGGCCTCTATTTGCGGAGGCAACGAAGTGCGCAGACCGTCAGATGCAAAGATGAGAAGATCACCGTCCATAATATCGGCGTGCCGAATCTCTGGCGTCCTCGACATATAAGGTGGAGAGACATGTCCTTTTGTCGCCCATTCGTCCACCATTTGGTAACCTAGAGGGAGGGATAAACCCACTGCATGCCTCGCCCTGCCATGTTGAGGGGTGCCTTGAGTTGGTAATCACCCAGAGCTGAGGTTTGCTTTAAGATTTGAAGGTAAAGCCCTGTGTTGGCACCTACCTCGCGTCACCCTTAACGCGCCCAAAAGCCCGCCATTCCATATTGGAAGCTCTTCGTTGGGATGTTCGCTTGCTAGCCTCTTTTTCTCTTCCTCGCTCTCCGGGCCATGGCGTGCGCTCAGCATCGTCGGTCGACATATCCCGTCCTCGCTCTTTCGGGACAGTACTAAATCTGCATCAATTACATTCAGGAATACAGACTCAAAACTCACCCAGATCAGAGTCTCCAAGAGAGGCTACCCAGACGTGCTTTCTGTCCTTAGTGATGAACCCAATGACGGCCGTTGTTCCAGTGACAGCACAGCGTGTTGCGTGGAATTTTGCATCGCCCTTGATTCCTAGGTGTTTATGGAATATAAAGCCCTCCGCCGCATCACCGTGCCATTTCTCATCCGAAAAGTCCTCATCTTTGTCGAATAGGACCGTGAACTTGTCAAGCAGGGATATGTCGAAGCTCTCGATCACCTCTGTCATCATTGTAGGTATATCCTGCTTGTCGATGTTCTGGGTGATGTGGTCTGCTAGCAGTTGTGGAAGCGTATCAACAGCATAGGCCGCTGATTCGTATCCACAATGGCCTGCATACCTGTTAGACACCATATTGATGGGACGACACGACGCACCCACCGTCGAAAAGAGAAATGAGCGTTCCGTGTTCGAAATGCAAAACCGCCACCCTGTCTTCGTCATTTCCTCCGCGAAGCATAACCTCGTCGATGGCCATTCCCGCCACACTCGACGAAGTGCTCTTTTTCAATTCCTGGTAGCCCATGAGTACTTGTTGCGACTGTGTTGGTCTGACAAGAGCTGTCTGCTCAAATTCTCAACAATCATCATCATCAACGCGGAGTTCACACGCGCAGCTGATGAGGCTGGAATCATTCGTCCTTCCCAGAATCCAACCACACAAACAATAACGCGTTTATCCTTTGCACGCTCGTCGAGCAGGCTCGGAGTAAGAGCGAGACACTTTATGTCGCGTTCGGAAACATCTCAAATGCCTTCTCTGTTAAGAAGTTGTGGCTTCCTTTTTCTTCTTGTTGGACTAGACCTGAGACCGAATGAATCAGCGCGGAGCCCTAGCATAGCAGTAGTATTCCTCTACCTTTTCGCCTTAGATTGCTTTCCGGCGTCGTCGTCGTCGCCTCCATCATCGTCTGCAGGATCAAAGAGCTGGTTCCAGAGCTTTAACAGGCGAAGGAGGCCGCGTGCTCTGCATACCACGGCGAAACCGGTCGGCTTGCAGGTGCTCGGCATCGCTTCATCTTCGGTTCTTCGTCCTCCTCGCTGTCGTCGTGCTCAGTCTCTGCTTTCGCGAGGGCCTCGAGCTCAAGTTCCAACTCGCGCTGCTGGCATTTATTCAATCGAGGCGCCCAATCGGGATCAGCATCATTCACCTCGACTTGCACTACCGCCGAATTACTTAAACAAAAGTTGGCAGCCAAATACTGACAGTACTAGTGGTAGCCACTCCATTGGCGTCTACCTCTCGCACGTCGCCCTCAACTGCAACATCGGTGCATGCGACAGCTGCTTCTTTAACTCTCCAGCAGATCGTATGGATAGACGACCCCCGGTGGTCAGAAACGCCATGCACAACGCCCAGCCACTTCCAGAAGTTGGAATTTTCTGGATAGAGCCACTGTTCGCGGTAAAAGATCTATAGACGCTGGTTTGAGAGGAGTCCAAGCGGCCAAAGTGGAATAACATACCCATCTCTGGAACATGTCCCCGGGGAGTATGTCAAGAGCTTGGTCTGCTCGGCACACGATGGTGTGCTTCGCGACTTTATTCGTCACGTCCTTATCCCAATGCGCCAAAGCATAGTTTAGCAGGTTCAGAGGATGCGAGGACACGAACTTCAATCTGTAGATGGACATGACTCATGGAGCAAAAGGTAATAAGATGTGAGAACCCACTGAAGACACGTATCACACGACGCCATCAAGTTCGCAAGCTGATACTTGTGAGCAACATACCCGACAGCCTCCAACGTCGCATAGTCCAGAGCACTGAGATCAGGAAGCGGAGGCGTCGGGTACAAAAACTTGAAAGCTATCTCCAGCACATTCGCAGGCTCTGAAAAGTCCGCAACGCCCGGATCGCCGCCCTCGGGCAGAGGCATGACGGTGGTGTGGGCAACGATGTTGCTTCGGTGAAGCTTGAATATGACCCCGTCCGAGGAGCGCACAGATACATCGGCGTCAGACGCGGAAACTGCAAAGTCGCGTACGTGAAAAAAGCAGCACAACAGTACATAATTCGGAAGCTACCCACATTCGGGATGAAGTCGATCCTGCGTTGCAGCTGGGGCACTCATTTGACCTGGAGGCTTTTGAAGTCTACATGCCAAGAGGTCAGTAAAAAACCGCGTGATACGATTATGACGTACCTAGGACGCGTTGGAGGTGTTGTAGCCGGGCCAGAGTCGCGTCAGCTTTAGGCAGAACGTTTGGGGGAGCCGGAGACGATGCTTTATCGTTTGAACAACGCGGTCAAGGACAGAAGGGCTTGTGGCAGTGCGCGCTGTTTGGTCCACAAGCACGCAGGCCACGAGAATTTCAATTTGAAGAACCTAACCAGATCTACTCTCGTTAGGCGTCGTTCACCCGTTATCCATTCCCTGGCGCGAATTCTACTCTATCATGTCTTGCCAATCGATGTCGTCCCCCACTCTCCTTTGCTGGTCTGTATCCCCTCAGATCTTCACCTAGCCTCTTGGAGACACTGTTCAAGGATATCAATGAATAACAAATAAGATGGGGCGAATGAGTTATTCCGCACAGCGAGTTATTCACCGTTAAAGCGTACCATTTTATTCATTTTCGTCGGTCTTGCCTTCGTAATTGTCTACTCGCGACTCAAAGCAAAGTCGCTGGAAAGACAAAACAAGATCGTCTACGCCAAACGGTAAGTGCGCATTCGTTAGCCGATGGACACATAGTTGCATATTTACCCACAGGTACTCCGATGAGTTCAAATTCAGACCGGCGGCGAGCCCCATCATCACAGAGACGCTTAAAGGCGGCGGGACCAAGTTAAGGGGCGCGCTCCCGACACCGACGCCGACACCAGAGAAGAAAAAGAGGAAGAGGAAAGACGATAGTCGCAGTTTCTACAGTTGCTCGCAAGCTCCAAGGCTTGGGAAAGGAAGCATCTTCGAATATGTGGTTGCTCGATCTTTACGGCTTTCAAACACAAACAGCATGGCGAACGAAGCAAACAATGTGCACTTTTTATTGCAAGATACGACTGGCGCTAAGATACAAAGTGAAAAATGAGAATTATGAGCAGAATTTAATGGTCACGGTCATACGGAGGGGGAGTTACAGCACGGTCTTCAAGTTTTGGATCAGGATACTTGGGTTCAGGGTACTTGGTGTCCAAAGGAGGCGTCCTCGCCCTGTCGTCCCTTCGGCGCTCTGGAGTAGGGCTTCGTGGGCGCCTCTCGACGGGGCTCCTGCTCCTCCTGCGTCTCTCTCCTCTGTCTCTGTCCATTCTTTCCGCACGGTCGTCGCGCTCTGGTTCGCGTCGGCGAGGGCTTCGGGAACGTTCACGCCCGCGGTCTCGGTCACGGTCTCCGCCACGGTCGCGGTCGCGATCGTCTCGTCCTCCTCCGCGCGTTGGGGATGGCGGGCGTCGGTCAAATCGCCAAACGGAAGACGGGGGATTTTTTGCCCACTAGAGAATGATTATCAGATGATAGACCAAGAGAGCAGTCAAAGAAACACACCTGAATGCTGAGTCGTTTTCCTTCAAAGTTTCGTCCATGCCTGCCACATGTGTGTGAGAATGTCTCAAAGAGGATTGGGTTGAAAAGCATACATTTCGTAGTAGGCGTCCTCTGCATCGCGGGTGCTGCGGAATTCGACAAAGGCGTAACTGCGGTGTTCGATGCGTTGAGCGATGTTGTTTCTCGGAAATCGAATGCGACAAAGGAAAGCAGGTAATCGGGTACAACGCAGGCGCAGGCGCGTCAATCGAATCGTTCGGCTCGCCACGTCTTGCCGGGGGAAATATTCGGATTTGACTCACGGATTTGAGACTGCGTGGGGATTGCGCGGAGCGGGGACGTCGCATCGTACCAGTGGACCGAATCTGTGATTTTTGTCACTTTTTTCGCTACTTTCACCGAAATTTGGCCAGCATACCGTTCAAATTCAAACGCAAGATCGCGAGCACGGGTGGCGGGATGGAACCCGCTAACGAACAGAATACGGGGCATCGTCGCAATGGTGGTGGTCGGCAGTCAAGTCGCGAAGACAAAGAAAATTGCAAGTCCGCCATTAGTCCCGATGTTTGTCCCTGCTTGGCATGTGGCGTATCAGCTCACTTCCCCCAATTCCACTCACCCTCGCCTTGTTATATTCACTGTTACTAGTAACACTGTTAGTTCTACTTGAATGCGCTCTCTTCATGTATGCTCACACTTCAATTTCTGCCGACTTGATTATTAACTTGACCTTCATAGCCAATTGAAATATCCCATGAATGACACAACTATACTTTCATCACTGAATAAAGGCAATGCTCACGTCTTCTCTTAGTACGGCTTGATCCCCCCCTTTGTGACTGCATGGATGTACGACATTGTGCATTGACATCTGATGATACTGTTCCGTGTTCGCAGCGAATATCACAAGATTTTGGATGTACCCGGTGATACGCATAAGTATAAGTATATGCCGAAGGACCGTCCATCCGAGTCTGTCCAGCACTCGCCTGGCCGGAGAATCCCCTCCAGAACTGTAGGCGTGACGCACTTTAGGGCAGCCTGGGCACTGAAGGAACGAAATGATACAGTAACGCCCGAAGTAGGCTAGAACTCGTTCTCCAGCATGCTCCATACAGTATCAGCATTCATTCATCATACCTCGCGTCTTGCCATCACGTTCATCATTCCGCTCTGGATCCAAGATGCTGAACAACTATAAAAGCTCGCTCTCACCGGCTTCGGCGTTCTCGCTTCTCTTCCCACCATCATGACCTCCCCTATCGATGGCCTGTTCACTGACCTTCAGTCTACTCTCCCAGAAGGAAACATCTCAAGAGACCCGAAGGATTTGACGTCCTACGCCCATTCCAAGTATCCTCAGTTCAAAGGTATGTCGAATTGGCGACAGTTGTGTTCAATAATTGTTCTGACATTCATTGAAGGAAGCCCACACAGTGTGGTTGTACACGCCCAGTCCACCGCGGATGTCGTTGAGGTTGTCAAGTTGGCAAACAAATACCGTGTGCCCATTGTTGCGTACGCCGGGGGAACTAGTCTGGAGGGGAATCTTTCCGGGGTGAGTGTTCGTCCGACACCGGGAATCGCGTTTACATCTACCCCACACAGACAGACGAAGGCCGGAGTATCTGCCTGGACTTGTCGCGCATGAACAAGATCATAAAGATCAATGGTTCGTCCAATCAAATGTGAAAGTCATGTATTGGATCGACCATGCACGTAGAGGAGGATTCTGATGTCATATGCGAGGCCGGGGTTAGGTGGAACGTACTCAATGCGACGTTGAAAGAGAAAGGTGCTTACCATCCTCAATCCCACCTCTCGCTGATCTTACCCCACGCGTACTTACATTAGGCATTCCATTATTCTTTCCGGTGAGTGATTACCTTCTCCCCCAAGGACTCGTCTTGATAATCATTCAACGATCAGCTGGACCCCGCTCCTGGAGCAACGATTGGCGGTATGATCGCACAGGGATGTTCAGGAAGTGAGTCTATTGTGTTCGTGCTGGTTATCATCTTGTTCATCCCCGTGCAGCAAACGCGGTATGACTTCTTGACTTTGTATCAACAGACAGATCTCAAGCTGGCACATCTTCCTTAGGTCCGCTATGGCACTGCGCGAGGCGAGTATATTCTGAATCTAGTGCGTTAGACCTCATTTGTTGTTTCCTTCCTAATACATCTACTTGTAGACTGCCGTGCTTGCATCCGGAGAAGTCATCAAGACCAGACAACGCGCACGGAAGTCTTCTGCCGGGTTTGACCTTACCAAACTGTTCATCGGAGCCGAAGGAACGTTGGGTATTGTAACTGAAGGTACACTTGTTTCTCGTTCATCAAAGCGAGCGATGATAAATGTTACTCCAGCAACATTGCGCCTTGCACCTGTCCTCCCGATATCGGTAGCCGTCGTGTCATTCCCCAACGTTCACAGTGCAACATCGGCTGTAACAGACATCTTGAAGCTCGGGGCATCCATCCGTGCGTTTATTACTCGCTTGAATGCGCCGTCGCCTTCTAATTCGCTGTCCAGAGTGTGCTGAAATCATAGACGACATCGGAATACGCGCCATGAACACGTACGGAAAGTCGACCACCAAGTGGCAGGAAGCGGATACCATACTCCTCAAGTATCAAGGATCTACCGCTGTGATGCTGGATTCGTCTAAGATGGTCGAGGGTGTCATTGCTAAGCATGGCGGATACAGCTATCATTACATTCAAGACGAGGCTCAGGCGCAAGTGCTCTGGGATGATCGCAAGAATGGACTGTTCGGCGTGTTGCAGTCGAATCCGGGAAAGAAAGGATTCATTACTGACGTTTGGTGCGTACATTCTACTTTCGTGCGAGTTGTCTAACTGTACAACAGTGTCCCTGTTTCTCGCCTTCCTGACATTATCACTTGGTGTAAAACCGAGTGTGCGCAGAAGGGTCTTATCGCTCCGATGACTGGACACGTCGGCGACGGTGAGTCTCTAGTCGAGCGAGCTTTAGCCAATGCTGACAGTTGACACAAGGAAATTTCCATGCCTTCATTTTGTACGGAAACGAAGACGAATTCAAAGCTGCCCAAGAAATCGTCGACAGCATGAATCACAAGGCTATCGAACTCGACGGTACTTGTACGCGCTTCATGCTTATGTTCCTCGCCCACCAGCTGACAATGGAGTGGTATGCTAGGCACCGGTGAACATGGCGTCGGACTCGGAAAGAAGATGTATCTCACCGAAGAGCTCGGCGAGGGCACCGTGGCTCTTATGAAAACGATCAAGGCAGCATTGGATCCTCTCAATTTGCTGAATCCAGGAAAAGTGAGTTTGTTCTTCTAGTCGGTAATCGTTGCCTTACGTCGGAGTGCAGCTCTATCCGGATGGCGTGCCACGGCCGAGTTTATAACGATGAACGCTCCTACCTACTGCACTGTCATGTACAATATCCTTCAAGTTATCCATACACCAGAATAAGTAAAATACATCTAATCATCGTAGTAAGCGTCACTCTTCCAGAAGGCTGATGTCAAGAATTCGTTCTTGACCATCATTTCATTGAAAACAAGAGGCTGCATTTCAACATGCAACTCAGAATGTCGATGCAATGCAGTCAAGCCCTCCTCCATCCAGCCGGGCAACGACTTGCAAACAATGCGAAATGTTTCCAACCTTCTCGCTGAATGCCTTCTCTCTAGAATATCAATGAAGGTAGCCCAGAAAGGTACTTCATGTGACGCCGGAATATCATCAATTACGATGATGAGGGTATGAAGACGTGGCAGAATGCTGGCGAAAGCAACTTCGGAGGAGGAGAGTGCTCGAACGTGGGATTCCAGATCTTGAAAGTAAACAGTGATCTGTAAATTGACGAGACTTCCCAAACGTGGAAGAGGAGGGGAATCTATGAAGTGGTGATGTCGTATGCTCAGCGTGGTGAGGTTGCACGACGACCTCTGGATAAAGGATGAAATGATGGAAACCACGGGTGGATCTTTTAGGTCACTTATGCGTAAAGTAGTCAATCCCGGTAGCACCAACCGGTGCAAGACAGCGAGGTCACCCCAAAGGCCGAGGTTTTCGATATGGGAGTTATGTATGAGGATAGGAGGAGACTCGACATCTGAAGGAGAGCTGTCACACAGTTCAATGTCGCAGGTAATGAGGGAAGGGAAAAGTGACTCGGAAATGGTGTTCAACTCGGATGCCTTCAGCTGCGCACTGTAGTGCGTGATGTGTTCCATCGAAGGCAGCGAAAGTCTTACGAACGTCCAAACACGCCTGAGCCGCGGGGCCTGGAGAAACACGTTACAGTCGTCATTTTCGAGGTACAACTCTTCCAACTGCGGGATGCCTCCCGCTAGAGATGAGAGGCATGAAGCAAAGTCAGAGTTGATGGGCCCCGCAAAGAGAAGCTTCCATCGGTGGGATTCCTTCAAGATGAGGTTGTATACTGGCGCGTGATACTTCCCTCTGAGCACGATTGTGAGAGGGTGTTGCCCAGATCGACGCAGATACTCTTCCATGATTTCGGTCACGGTGTCTCGTGTATCACCTCTGGAAGTGTACATCACTGTCGACCACAAGCCGTGAGCAGACACCACAATGTCGCGCCATGAGCGGCAGACTTGCCCAAGTGTCCATGGAGGCTTTCCTACGTCCGTGGACAAATAATCCCCATGGAATGCGTGTTCAAAAATGGACACCAAGACGTCGCGCGGAAGGCGGCGAATGGGGGCCATTGCAGAATGGTAGAGCGCGAGGTGTTGTCTAGCAGCATCGCAGTGTGCTTGTAAGCGAGTTATATGTTCTTCGGCAAGGGTGATTTCGTGCGACAAAGCAGAAGCGGCATTCTCAATCCAAACACGGTCGTCCGGACGGAGTGGTTTCTCTGCACGAAGAATGGAATAGAGGGATGCCAGGCTCCCCTCGTAGCATTGATTCAGTGAATACGTGTAGGAAGGACTGTGGGCATTCCCGGAGGCCATTCTATACAAATTGTTAAACGTTGCTTCTGGCACAAACCCACTTTGAGTACGTACAAGAAACAATCGTATGGATAGGCGAATCGGGTGGTATGCCTAGTGTAGACCTTTATCTTGGGTATCGTCTGAAGAGCGCAGGAAGAGCGATCGCTGCAATGGACAAGGCACCCACGTGGAAATGTGATCTCCGCTCAATTCGGCGCGCGCCGCGCGCACTTTGTCTCTCACCATCACAGCTCGATAATCTAATACACCAACCACTGTCTACCCTGCTGGTACTACTTAGTTTGGCTATTCATACGACCTTTCCTTGTACGTTTATACCATGTTTCAAGTTGGTTTGTTGACTCGACATTTTCAGAATACTTATACCAGATGGCCTTCGGGAATACCAACCTTTCTCACTACACGTACACGTTGAACCAATGCGACGAGGGGAGCCTGGCATCCCTCTATTCCATTCTTTGTGCGGAGAAACCACTCCGTCCGGACGACCGTATTTGGATTGAGGATGCCGCTTCCGCTTTGTCGCGCGAAATCACCCATGCCGAAGAACATATAACTCGCTTACAAGCACACTGCGATGCTGCTAGACAAGGCTCATGATTCATGTCTGTTCAGACCCATGTCCATATTTGGACATGGGTCATAGGGGTCAATGGTACATTTAACTGTTCAGCCATCGACACATTGGAGTACAGGGTATCAGTTCGATTCTCGCTTGAGCCGCCGTAAAATACATACTTCTGAGAGCCGCACAGCGTGTCGGGACGGCGCGGACATCAGGTATGCAGCACTTGCTGAGTCGAATATGCAAGAGTATGCGAGAAGTAGAAATCAATCTCGTTAGGTATCAAATTAAGAGCACCGCTAGAGGTACTAAAGTATTTGTATTATATTTCGAGACTGAGAATTGCAATACGTGTAACGAGCATGTATATGAGTGATAGAAGGGTAAATGAACAAACGAAAAATATCAAACAGAATCAGTGGCGTAGGTGTCCGTGGCCACATCCAATGCAATCGACGAGTATGAGTCACACTCCTACAACACTCTCTGCAAAACATGATCCCTCATTCTCATCCCAATGTGGCACTCAACATCCTTCAGGCTGCTGGCGCTAGGCTGGAGAGCACCGTCGCTTCTATCCCGCCACAGTTTCCTACATCATCCTCACTTTCCTCCTTCCTCAGTCACGCGCGCCTCTTATCCATTCGGCATAACCAAATACTGGGGAGGGCTTTGTGCAGGCGCAGTAAACCCCATGATCATACTGGGCTGCATTGACATATCAGTAAGTACAGATCGGACATTTATATGGTGGCGTGCACCGACGCCCCTCGAGGCCCAACGAGAATGATATAAATATATAAATTATAATTGCATGTAGTACACATACACGCAACGGGGCGAAGTTATATTACCAGAGACTGACGGAGGCGCATCGCGAGTACTGTCCAACTGTGCCGGACGCATATGAGTGTGCCCCAGCGAGAATATTGTGAAGTCACCGGAAGCGGAGTGACGTTGAAGGCAAGCTGGAACGGCGAGGCAGCGAAAAGTTGTACAGCACCGTGCACACGATTACCGTTGTCCGTGGTCCGCCATCCTGCGCACTAGAGAGACCGATAGCAGGAGAGGTGATCAGTAACGAACGTGCTGGTCTCGGAGAAACGACGCGCCCTTATGGCCAGGACGCGTGCACCACGCCATCCTGGCCGAAAATCCAACCAACAAAGCCTCGTTGGAGGCGACAATGGCAGCGAGGTGGGGCCAATCCGGCAGCTTGAAGCCCGCACACGCGATTCAGGCAGCATCTGCCTCGGCTGACGCGGGGCAATGCTATGCTGAAATGGTGCCGTCATGAAGACGAGTCCCAGAAAGAGCCCCGAAATGTATTCGAGGGCGGCGGCAGCGAATCATCAAGATGGCGGAAGCTATGGAGATGGTGGTGTAAGCAAGAGACGTACTCGGCGGACTGCGCAATCTTATCGTGATAAAAACCTTGAAAATGATTGGCTGGGACTTGGGACGCTATTCCCGAATGGACATGGGCTTGAAAGCCGATGCCCCAGCCAACCGGCTACTTAAATTCAAGATGAAATCAAGACGCGAATTATGGATTGTACGCGTTGCGGCGCAAATGGACTCAAAAATTTCAGGTCAATACATGCAGGATGTTGTAGATAATCCTCTCCCTCTTCCCTCTTTTTCTCCTTCTTTTTGCAACTTGAAAAACTTGAAAAACCCGCCGTCTGAACAGACATGGGTCATAGGCCCTAGACAACACCTCGCACTCTACCATTATGCAGTGGCCCCCATTCGCCTCCTTCCGCGCGACGTTTTGGTGTCCATTTTTGAACACACATTCCATGAGGATTATTTGCCCACGGACGTAGGAAAGCCTCCATGGACTCTCGGGCAAGTCTGCCGCTCATGGCGCGACATTGTGATCTCTGCTCACGGCTTGTGGTCGATAGTGAAGTATAACTCCACGCATGATACACGAGACACCGTGGCCGAGATCATGCAGGAGTACCTGCGTCGATCTGAGCAACACCCTCTCACAGTCGTGCTCGAAGGGAAGTATCACGCGCCAGTATACAACCTTATCTTGAAGGAATCCCACCGATGGAAGCTTCTTTATGTGGAGTTCATCGACTCCAGCTTCGCTTCATGCCTCTCATCTATACCGGGAAGTATGCTGCAGTTGGAACAGTTGTACATCACCGAAGACGAAGATGACTGTAATGTGTTTCTCCCCGCCCCACGGCTCAAGCGTTTTTGGGTCCCAGACTATGCTGGACTATGTTCGCTGCCTTCGATGGAACACGTCACGCACTACGCCGCGCAGCTGAAGACATCCGAGTGGAACATCCTTTCCGAGTCACTTTCCCCATCCCTCATTACCTGCTACATTTCGCTCTGTGATAGCTCTCCCTCAGATGCACAATCTGTGTCTACCTTCATACACAATTCCCACCTAAAAGTCCTTGAAGTTTGGGATGGTTTCGCTCTCCTAGACAGGTTGATGCTACCCGCATTGACCACATTATGCATCAATGGCTACGAGGATGTTCCGCCAACGGCGGCTTCCATCATTCAAGCCTTTATTCAGAGATCGTCGTGCAGTCTTACCACCCTCATCTTGAGGCATACTGCTCATAACGACATAGCATGTCTGCACCTTCCAGGTCTGGAAAGTCTCATCCATTTAGATTTAACTTTCCCGGTTGCTGAACTGGAAGTATACTGTCAACGAAACTACTCTGCCTTTGCTTCGGCACGCATTTTCCCTCGTTTGTCTACCCTCACCGTAACATTCGAGGGCTCCACTCACCGGCAGAATCCTGCCAAGCGTGAGGTGCCTTCGTGGCCTGCCTTCATGAAGGCTCTGGAGGAAAGGCATACAGCGGGAAGGCTAGAAACGTTCCGTATTGTTCAGCTGCGTAAAGTGCCTAGCTGGATCGTAGAGGATTTGGTTGCTTTGAGTCAACGTTCTGGCTTGCGTGTCGAGTACATCCCGCCTCCCGTTCAACGTCGCCTGTTTTTTGGGCGTGAATTTCGGACTTCAGGTTTCTGGGATTCGTTGTAGCATAGACCTCCCGCAGAAAAAATTTCTGTCTCGTACAAGGTACTCGGCTCCCAAAAATCCAACATCGGAAAGTAGGCCAGAACGAAGGGAACAGAATACACAGTATGTGCTCTACATAATGATTGTGAACACTCGAGGCAATCCTACGTTACCTTCGTATAGAACATTCGAGATGAACTGTCAGTTCATATCCCGACTCGGACATCGACCATTATGTGATCGATGACACTTGTTCCAATACCATCATCACCTCCTGGAATCTACATGTCCAACACCCAAATGAACAAGAACTCCCCCCACTTGGCAGGCGACGCAGGTTTCATGCTCATCTTGTACCTCGCAACATCGATATCTATACAGTTGTGAACGTCATGGCATGACGATTGATGTGAGCGCCACTCGCCTGCTCGCGTAATCTCTGAGTTGCGGTAAACGCTTTTTCCGACTACGGTAACGAAGCCGGAAGCCTCGACACGTCCCATCAGATTGGGCGCAACTGTGGCAATTCAGTTTTCTGGGCTCGGGCTGGTGCTGATGATCTGGGACTAAGACATGTGCTTATATACCTCACAACGGATTGGATTGCCCCTCCCTGTTACCTTCGTCTCCTGCGAGCAGGTCCTTTCTTTCTTCTTTCCTTCCTTTCTCTCTGCGACACCTTTTACCCCTTCGTTCCTTCAAATGGCACAAGGTGAGTGCTTCGTCTCTCAACGCAAGCTCTAAACGCGAACTCCATATAGATGCCCTCGTTTCTCTTTTTGTTACTATGCACACCTTTGGCTGGATAGGCTCCCTCAGTCTGCTCCTCACGGTCATCTGCTCGTCGGCCGTGAACCGCCACTTGACATGGATGAACCTCAACTTCAGCTGGATTATCGCATGCTTCGCTGCTGCTCTCCTGTGCGTATTTGTTCCTGAATATCATTCAATTGATTTCCCCTGAATGGACATTGACAACCACGAGTGATGCTAACACGCGATCTTAGGCTCACGTCCGGGCAGCTGTTTAAGGATACGCCGAATTCCAGTATCTGCCTCATCCAGTCGTCGACGATGTTGGCTGTGCCTTCTCTGTATGTGGAACACTTTACTTGTTTGGACCAAGACTCTGAACGACGAAGAACAGAACCGCTGGGACGACGCTTTCGTTCGTTACTTATGTGTGTGTATTCGGGGATGCTAGTGTTCTCAATCGTGATTGATCTTTCAGCTATGGATAGAAATCAAATGTCGCGCGCAAGATCGTAAAGCGGCTACTTCGTTTCAGTGGGATGCTGCGGTGTGTTCTGCTTATTTGACATCTAGCTATACATCAGTTCATATCCTTTAGCTCGCGTTGATGCCATTCATATTTCCCTTCGTCTTCTTGGTTATCGGCTTCACTGTGAGTCATTCCACATACGTACTGTCGGCCCGCTGGTAGTAATCATGATGTAGAATGGTTATCAAAACCCCTCGTCGGTGATCCTCGCCCCCTCAAAGATGGCGTGCATCAACACCAATATGCCCACCGCGTAAGGGCCTCCACCCACTCGAATACCGCGTACTGACAACTGACTCTTATCAGCTCGCAAGTAACTATCGCCTACTGCACCGCCCTCATGGTCCCGACTGTGGTTCTATCGTTTCTTGTCAATCTGGAGGTATACCGGCATTGGAAAGAAACGTTGGCTAAGATGATCAGGCTTGCTGTCTTTATGTTCTTTAGCCTCATCGCTGTCGTGTCCGTTATCCTTTTCTACTCAATTCCTTGGTACTCATCGATTCATAGCATCAATGTCATCGTTGCATCAGGAGCCAACTTTGGCACAGCCTACGGTGTACCAAATATTCTCGTAAGCCTCGCACCGGTTTCGTACGTGCTGGTCTTCGCGACACAGAAGGACATCATTTCAGCGTGGATGTTCTGGAGACGAAGAAATCATGCGCAGCCGCTTGAGAAGAGTCCAACGATCGAAATTGTATAACTAGTCACGTTGCTTGTCCAGGCCCTTCGTTTCCTTCGAAATTGGAAATTCAGTCTTGTATACACCTGTTGAGAGCTGGTATCGGAGGAGCCGGGGAAGGGCTCACATGAGTGAGGACAGCGCGTAGCGCGGGACTCAGACGACGGGAACGACGACGATGACGGGGAAAGCAGGGATAATATTACACGTGGTGGTGACTACTGTAAGGTATACCCGTCGGGACTCGGGCCGACACAACCGAATCGCAACAACACCGGGATTTCCGATCGGTATCTAATCAAGAGAGGTTTCTCGCCTCTACATCGTACGCCAGCTCAATGCGCATGTCCATGATGATCTACGCAAATTTGCAAGTCAGTACCACGCTTCCAAGCCCTATTTGAAGTAGTACAGTGCGCTTTTACTAAGTACCGATAGTCACCGGCGACGATAGTCAAGACCACTCAGAACGAGCTGGCTGGCTGGCGTAGGATGAATGACACAAAAGCTACCGTTGCGACGCGGATTGTACTCGAGTAGAAATGTACTCGGGATACGACGCTTGCGGTTTTCGACAGCTTGCACCCTTGAATGGTTTCAATTCAATCTGACCGACTGTTTGGAGCTGCGGCAGTTTCGACTGTCCGGCTCTATGATTCCATCGTCAATTATCTCTATGTCCTGGCCTACATAGAAAGTATTATATAGCCTCACTGCCCCAGAAGACTTTGTAAGCTAAGCTATGTTTAAATAGAGTCGAAGTTACTCTCGGAATCCAAAGAACATTCACAATTGCAGAAGAGTGCAAGGTCCTGAGAGAGCCGCGGAGACACTGCGTCAACTCGCGAAGGTAAAGAAAGCAAATATGAACTTACTCGACACCCATTGAAGCTCGTTAGACACGAACGCGCTCAACCGGGAGAGATTCTGCGTCGGGCTCATAAAACCAAGGTGGTCCCGACGCGTAAGTGTTACGCAGGTGTCCTTTTCAGTAGGAGCCATCTGTCGATGAAAGTCGTTGATGTCTGGTGAGCTAGAGGGGCGAGCATGAAGCAATTACCTCGCAGTTACGCTTGCCAGCGCCTGAAAGAGAGATTAGTGGTTCCTTAGCAACAACAGATAGTATTAGAGCTGACTGATAGGTGTGCTGGAAGCTAAGAGCGCGAGAGAAACGAAGAAGAATAGGCGTAAGAGAGCAGCCATTGTGTGAAGATACTGGTGGTTGCTGGTGTTGAAGGAAGTCCAAGGCAGTTGAGGCAGTTATATAGGACCACAGAGAGCCTTATGACATAGACGTGGTGTAGTTAGTGGATGAATGATAGCAAGCCGCGCCGCTAGTGGAGCTGTCACCGTACTGCGCAGAGCCGCGTCTGTTGGACAGAGCAAGTTTCAACATGACGGCGATCCGTGGGGGGCGCTACACGTAGATGAGAATCAATATCGTCGCAGTGTAGGACGTTTTACACGAGTTCATTCTCCACTGTGTTGGAGGCAAGTATCCTAGCGCTGAATGGACTTGAAAGTTGAGTATGGGAACAGAACGCCCACGTGGGAAAATCATCTCCGGTTGCACCGTAACCACCATCATGTCTACTAAACTCCCGCCTAGCACCTCTGACGCTATATTCTCAGTCTCTGGATCTTCCATAATCAACGCCCCCGTCGAAAAAGTATGGGAACTTCTCCTTGGTTTCGACAGATACAAATCATGGTAGATTTGCCCCCTTTTTTAGCGGCTCATCGCGTTTAATGCATGTCCAGGAATCCTTTCGTGTATGTCTCTTGCCTCCACTGCCCGTCAAAATCCTAGACTCTGTCCTCCATTAGGCGTGATCAAAAAGTCACAGACCGAGCTGGCACTCCTACAGGGCATGAACTCGCCGAGGGGCAACACATGTCCTTGTCCGTTCATCTACCCCCGTCTCTCAGCGAGAGCGTCCCGTTCTATCAAAGGTCATCCGCTTTTGTGTGCTGTACCTTTCTGGACAACGAGAATCACCGCGTCGCATGGTGTACAGCCTCGATACCCAGCTGGCTTTTGCATGCGGAACGATGGCAGATGCTCACGGTGGAGGCCGACGGACGCGTCAAGTACGAAAGCGTAGAGGTCTTCAATGGGATATTGGCCTGTCTTGTTAGGTTTTTTGTTGGCAAGAATTTGCGTTTCGGATTTGACGCGATGGCAGAAGGGTTAAAGGTGAAAGCCGAGAGCGCTTAAACCAGGTCAGGTCAATCATTATCATCGGGCAGGAGAGTGGATCTGATTCAGTATACATTGTCAGGTTGTAACAGTGTACGTCTGAAGTATAATTCGTTTCGAGCACGAGTTTCGATTGACGGTCGCGCTACGACCGCATTTAACAACAAATACAGCGACGGTGAAGGCGCGGGCCCTCATTACCACCAGAGCTTCCTCTGTTAACTATCTGTGTTTTGCTTTGGTGCTTGTCTCGACTCAGAACGGTTGGGATTTTGATCGTCCTGAGAATGTGGCCCCTCTTCTCGGCCTACAAGAGCTGCTGAATAGCTCCTTTCCCTTCTTGTCCTATCTCTATCACATACACTCACATCACCATGATTTCCACCATGAACAGCCTCACTGCTGATGTCAAGCGTCGCCGCACCCTCCAGGGACGTTACGGACGACACGTTGAGCAGAGTTGGGTGGGACGGAGGGCGACGCAGACGATTCGCACACTCGAGGAGACAGTCCAAGAGCAAGAACACATCCCGAAGGAACGTCAGATAACACTCGATATTCTGAAGGGCAGACGCCCACAGGCTGGTCTTATAAACCTGACCGAGCGTTTTGTCGTTCGTGAGAAGGAGATGTTTCGGGACGAGCAGACCGACTTCCGCAATTGGCAGGAAACTCTAGAGATCCTCGAGGGGAGGCGTCCGCCACCTCTTGCTCGATGCACATATTCTGAGTCCGCAGCCTGGCACTGTCGTCACCTGGCGGCTCAGGCGGGGCAGTAGGAGGTCGTCGGGTGCGGTTGGCGGTGGGGCGGAGAGAGAGGACTCACGGTGCGCGACACATTTCCGTGAAGACTGAGGAAGCATATTGGGCATCCGGGGGTATATCACTGTCACACCGTGCGGCGACCAGTCTTTGGATGGATTTTCACGCAGTTTATCTGTGGAGAAATCTGGGGGGGTTCACAATTAGCGATTGGCGTTCCCGAAAGACAGTACCGTTTGGTGCGCCACCAGTTGCATTTTCGTTCGGCGTGATCTGGGGGATATTCGGTGATTCAACACAGTGGCCCATATGGGCTCTGGGGGTACACTCGGTCGGAAGCGTTGTGCGAATGGTATTCGCACAATGCTTTCGAGCTACAATCACCTTTGTATGTCCATCGAATAATCAGGCATGTATGTACAATATTGTTGAAATCCAATGCTCAGTACGACATTACGTTACATTGTGATTGGGCAGCCTGCACGAAGTCGAGGCAAAGCCAGAAAAGGTATCGCGTTTAGGTGAGAGCTACCAGGCACTACCAAAGGGGGGAGTTCTACACTGCTACCGGAGCTAAATCTCTCAGGTACTGTTATTAGCCAAGGTGAGTTTTTCCTGATGTTGATGACTTGTTGAGGGAGATCGTCTTGCGGATTTACAGCTTTCCAGCCGGGGAACGCTTTGACGTCCTTGATTATAATTTATGGGGGAGATCGAGAGACAGATCTAGATGGCGACTGGGATCGGCGGCGTGCGGGCTGGGAAAGCGATTTGTTACGGAGTTTAATCTGGTGAATAACTTTCGCAGAAAGTTTTAATATTGCCTCCAACAATCCATGGCGGCGAGTTCTATAGTATTGATGTAGGCTACCAGCCGAGTTGTTCGTAGGTCCAACCATATACTTGACCGTGACTGTCAGCTGTATTCGACACCCTCTGATTGCGATCCAACGCGTCAATCCTTTCAACATCATCGTCTTTCAAATCTGGAACCTTGACTATAATCAGTTTCGTCTTCATCACACGTATCATCGGTACTAACTAGAAGGTTTTCCTTCTGTCTTGTTTCGTTTATGCTTTTCGGAAGAACGACAGTTCCTCTCGCAGCATGCCACGCTAAAATGACCTGAGTGGGCGTAGCGTCATACCGTGTAGCAATCTGGGCGATTTCGGGATCACTTCGAACAACATTGCGGCCTGAACGAAAGAGTCAATCTGAGGTCTCCTTGTCCGAGTCGACCGACCTCCTGGAGTGTACGCTGCAACCGTGATTCCCTTCTCCTTGCAATACACCAGAAGCTCGTTCTGTGCCAGATATGGATGCATTCTGCACAGCTGGTCAGTCATGAGCGCTACAGCATTCCAGTTTCACTCACTCGACCTGATTGACGGCAGGCGTAACCTCTGCGGTCAACAAAAGCTCTTCTAGTCTGCAAAATAGTTGTCAGCTGAGACGCGAACCCAACATAACTCGGAGAGCGCTACGTCTTGATCGAAAAGTTGCTGACGCCGATCGCTCTACAGGTCCCTCGGTGATAAGCAAGCTCTAGTTGCTTCCATGAGTCGGCGAAATTATAGCGATTCGACAACTTGTATGTCCCGTCTGGATTCTTGGGGAAATCAGAGCCATCTAGTTAGGCTGAGCACTGAGTCTTCATGCAATTGCAGCCTCAATGTACCTTCTGAATCGGCACATTGAGGCCAATGTAACAGGTACTTTATCCCTCTGTTCGTCAGCTGCCTCTTGATGTAGGAATGAATGACTGACCAGATCAATGTAAGTAGTCTTTAGATTGTTCAGACTTTCTTCGATCGCGTCTTGAATGCAATGATGTTTCGTCCAACTAGGCTGCGTATCAGATTCGACAGTTAGCAGATGAACAGAACGTACTTCAGCTTGGTTGTTATAAAAATCTCTTCCCGAGGAACGCCACTAGATTCAATGGCCTCCGCGACAGCCGTTTCAGTCCCTGTACCACGCGTTAACCGGATAGTAGTAGCTTCCATGTTCTGAAATTCCGACCATAGATGTTTGCCGTATCAATGTGTCGGTATCCAGCCTATCAGCGTTTCAAAAACGTGGAGTATTCAAGAACACGCATTCTGTGTTTACCTTGAGTGCTGTAACTAGCCATCGCGCCGTGTCTTTGCCTTCTGGTACTTTGGCAGGTGATGCCCCGATACCTGGCCATCAGAGTCCATCACCAGCTGCGGTACAGAGACGGAATACACACCGATGAAGGGAATATCAGCGCCGGTGTTGAGTTTAAACGTAGTGGGCGACATCTTGGCTGTGGTAAATGACTCGCTCGGATTGCGATAAACAGACAACAACAGACGCGTCCATCAACGGTCACATGTATGACTCCCCTGTCTCTGACCATGACCATCACTGGTAAGTAAGATCTTCAAGTCTCTCTAATGCAATGTTGACTAGAAGCCCAGTAATATGAAGCACTCCTTTGCCTCGCTGACCCCCGCGCAAGTGCGCTCGCAGCCCCGACAAACCGTCTTCACGGACGCCCAGCAGGCCCTGCAGTCCGGCGTTGACAGCATAGTCGGCGACATCAAAAGTCGCTCTCCGATACATATCACACTTCTTGAGCTGCAGAAAATCATGGACTACAAGCTTACTTTTGGCCAGAACCGTCCTGCTCTTCGCGCGCTCATCAAGAAAAACTCTGCCACGCAGGTGAAGGAGGTCACCGAAAGAGCACTGGGGGAGTCTCTAGCAGAAGGCACGTGGGACAGTCTGAAATTGGCTTCTCTGCGAGGTCAAGGGTGTTGGACCCGCCACAGCGTCGCTCATCCTGAGTCTCATCTATCCCCGCAATATACCCTTCTTCTCTGACGAGGCCACGGTCGACGTGCTCGCTCTCGTTGGTGGTAGGAAAGCTATCAAGTACCCGCACGCGACTTACAAGACGTTGTACGATGCTCTCGAAGACATGACGTCTACGATCAACCAGAACGCGCCTTCAGAGGAACCTTTAGGTCGCGGAGAGCTGGAGCGAGCGATATGGCACTCTGTCCGGCTCCAAGATTCCGCATCTCCTGTTGTCAAATCTTCAAAGCGCAAGTCGGACGCGGATAGGAGAGAAGCCTCCAAAGAGGAAACGTACAAAAAGGCATATTATCATTTCTTAACGCTGTCATGATTCGCTTATCGGTTAGACAGCTCCGGTGGAGCCGCGGGTCCTCAAGACGGTCATGAATTGTAAACTATCTGCTTCCTTGACGCTGCTTGTCTCGACTCAGAAGGTTGAGCCCGCTCATTCAACAATCGAGACTCATTCAACGATCGAGACGGCCGACCGAAACATCGATTTTGATCGTTCTGGGAATGTGGCCCCTCTTCACGGCCTACAAGTACTGCTGAATGGCTACTTTCCCTTCGTTTTCTCTCTCTATCAACTACTGTCACATCCACTCTTGACATAACCATGATTGCAATTGCCGACAACCTCACTGCTGATGTCAAGCGTCGCCCGCGTATACCATTCGCACAATGCCTCTGAGCTACAATGACCTTTGTATATTACCCTACAGAAATGCAATCACGCCTGTATGTACAGTATTGGAATGCTCAGTTTGAGTATGATGTTTTATTGTGATTGGGCAGGCTTCCCAAAATCGAGGCACAGTCAGAAAAGGCACTTTGCGAGAAAGCCTGGGTGGGTGGCAGTGTCGCCGTGGCGCAAAGGAATTTGACAGCTTGGAGTAGATCGTATGTCATGGGACTCAAAGAACGACACTAAAGTGGTCCTCTTAGCGTAGCGGCTATGCATGGACCATGCGGGGTTGTCATTCAATTTTTGGACACCAAAAGGAGGGTTCGAGGCCCGCCACAGCAGTGATTTTCCATGCCTCTTGAAAAGCTAGATCTTCTGATAGGTTCACCTGAAGGTCGCACCGCTGCGTAACTACGCCAGGACCTGCTGCAAGTTCTCCTCCGACTCTTCTGGATGCACGTCAGATAACACTCGAGGGCAGACGCCCCTTTCAATACGCAAGCAGGACAGACGGTGCTGCGTCGTCAGAGCATTATATGTGTTACTCTACAGTGATTGACTATGTACAATATATACAATGATAAATGATTCGAAACAAATCGAAGGAGAAAAGATACATGATAAAATGCATACACAAAATCCGCATCAGATCAAGAGGTCCAGCGGATCCGCCTCGTCTTCATCCTCGTCCTCAGGCATCGGCGCCATGACACGGATCATCACGCTTTTCCGCGGACCCTACAATAGCATGATCAGAGACGATTATGGCAAAGGAGGGGTGTGTTTACCTTCCGGGCAGCAGTAGCGGGCTTCCTAGCCCTCTTGGTCGCATTCTCCTTCTGTTTGGCGGAAGCGGACCGAGGGCTAATGCGAAATCAGCATGAAACAAACAATATGAAGAAGGATAAACAGCGCACCGTGCACTACTGGGCTTACCGCCGGCCTTGGACTTGACCTTCTTGCCCTCTTCCACATCGATCTTGCTGCGCTTCACGGAAACCTCGACCTCCTCCAAAGCCTCCTTTGCTTTTCTCTTGTTTGACGAACTCGCCTCTTCCCGCTTCGTTTGGAGTGGAGCTGGCTCTTCTTCCTGCTCAGCTGCTGGCTTCGGACGTTTCTTCGCAGGTGCAGGTTTCTTCTTGACCGGCGCCTTTGTCGTCGGTTTTCGAGTTTTCTTCACTGGGACTTGCTCCTCCTCCTCCTCCTCCTCGACGACATCTTTCTCCACATCTGCCTTGGCCTTCGTCTGACGTTTCTTGACGACAACATCCTCTGTTGACACCGCGACCGCTTTCGCAGCTTTCCGACCCTTCTTGGGCGACGGCAGCTCCTCCTCAACTTTGGTTGGTTTCCGACGCTTCTTGGTTGGTGCGACATCGTCCTCTGGTTCATTGCGCGTTCGTGGCTTGACTTTGGATTTAGAATCGTCCTCTGTTTTCCTCGGTGTAGGCTTGGTGATCTCGTCGTCGGAATCATCAAGTGCGCGAATGGTCTGCATGGCATCTGAGCGAGAGGAGGGCCCAGATACTTTCGCTTTGCCCTTGGATGTAGATGTCGTAGATAGTGCTGTATGAGTGTTAAACAAGCCTTGAAACAAAAGGTTAACGTACGCTTCATGTTGAGCTCGTCAGGTTCTTCTTCCTCTTCGTCTACTTCGATTATAGGTGTCATAAACCTCTTGGGCTTTGGAAGCGGTTCCTCCTCTTCATCGTGGGCCGGTGGAGGGGCAGGTCGTCGACGAACGGGTTTGGATGCTGGCATGATGGAAGTAAGAATATAAGAGGTAATGGGTAAACATACAATCGTCTTTAGATGTGGACTTGGTTACCGCTTTTGGCTTTGGCTTTGGCTTAGCTTTGGGCTTAGGGTTTGACTTGGTCGACTTGGATTTCGTTGAAGGACCTATACAACACGTTCGGTCAGCGCTCGGGACAGCGACAAACCACTCACCAGCGACCGGTTCCCCGTCCACCTCTTCCGCCTTTTTCTTTGTCGCCGTCGTCGCGGTCTTCCCCTTGGGCGGTTGTTTCTTGGTGGGTGACAACGACCGCCTATTGGGCTGTTTCTTGGAGGGTGATAACGCCAGACTCCGTGACCGCAATGTTGCTCTCGCTAGCGGTCTATTTCCAAGCAGTTTAGCGATAAGCTTATTCTCGCTCGAAGGCGTATATATGCTACAAAGCAAGTCAGTCATTCCATAAATGGTCACTTGGCGAGCACGCACCCTCCACGGTTGCGTTTCCGCGACTGCTGTCGCCTCAAACGCTCCTCACGGCTGGCGGCGACGTCGAGCGGGGCTTTGGTTTTGTTTAAAGGTGTCTCCATAATAGGCCTAACGCCGGTCCTCGCTGCCGTGAACGACGAGAAAAGGATGGAGGGCTCTGCCACTGTCCAGGGTCGGAGACAAACAGACGCGCTGACAACGTGACCAGATCTTGTTACGTCATCAGTCCACTCTATACCATGTACGACGACAACGACGCGTACGACGATGATCTGGCTAAGTCGGTCTCGACGATGACCGCCAGATATGCTGCTGACTGCTTGGTAGGGCTATTGCTGCGAGCTTGGCGGACCAGTCGCGTTCTACGACCAAGCCCATTGAGTCAGACGATGTACTTGTGATCAGCGACGATGACGAGCCACCAAAGACGCGGGCGGCGGCGGCGAGCGCTAGTGCTGCCTCGACATCTACTGCTACCAATCCCTTCTTGTCCGAAAGAGCGCAGATGGAAAAAGAACGCCGCGAACGCGCACGAAAGTTTCGGGAGGCCAAAGGTCTGAAAGAGGACGATGAGGATACAACCCCATTCGACAAGGACAGGGAGCGACGAGAAAAAGCAAGACAGTATCGAAAATCAGTCAACTTGGACGACGATGACGCTGACAGTGACGGCGAAGTCCGTGCAACTAAGCGAGCACCGGTGGCGAGTACAAGTTCGTCGAGTACTCCTCCTGGTGAACAGCTCTTCTTTGACGGCGAACTACGGCCGACCCCTGTACAAGGAGGAGAGCCTCGTAAGGACCGAAAGGACACCTTCAGACTCACTGAGGCGCTTGGAAAGGTGCATCATTTCTTACATGTTATTTGTACTTGATATTGAACATATCCTAGAAATCTGACGTCTCTTTCGCAATACTTGCTTCGTACGCGCACGACATATCCTGGATCCACAGCTTCTTTGAACCGTCCGTGCCGGTCATATTTATCACGCATGGCCAGAGCAACAAGGACACTGACATGCGCTACGTCCTTCCAAATTGGATCAAGATAACACCGAAGTTAGGTCACATCGGTTGTTTTCATATGAAGTTCATGCTTGTAAGTGGCGACAAAGGTTACAATATTCACACTTATCTTGTCAGATATTTTACAAAACCGGGCGTATGCGTGTCGTGATAACCACTGCCAATCTCTGTAAAGAGGATTACAGGGATATCGAAAACGTATGGATCTGTTCAGGTGAATTCACTCGTGACACTGACACGAACTAGCTTCTCTGGCTCCAAGATATACCTCCTCGGCCTACCGCACTAACCCATGACCCAAAGTATGTTGCGAAACTAGACGACTTTCCGAGCGTTATGCAGCGCACCCTTCATGCTTTGGGCGTGAAAGAAGCACTCGCCATCACGCTGAGGGACCACCCCAGATTGCCGATAAGTTGTATCGAGGATCTCCGATGCAGATGGGATTGGTCAAAGGTCAAGGTGCAACTCGTACCCTCAATCGCAGGCAAGCATGAAGGTTGGCCAGATGCCATGTTGTAAGTTTGTTGCATGCTTACACTTTTTTTGGAATCTGCTCAAGGCGCCAAACGTGTGAACAGTGTTGGGCATGTCCGTTTAATGAAAGCGATCCGCAATATTGGGTTGATGAGGAAGCCTGGACAGATTACGCTCGAATGCCAGGTGGGTTTCCTGTTCCGTCGAACGTTCGTGGAATTTATTTTTCACTCCTTCCTTTTACAGGGTTCTTCTGTCGGCAAGTATACCACAGCGTGGTTAAATGAATTCTACTACTCAGCCCTGGGGCAATCAGCTGGCGACTATCTGGACCAGACGAAGGCTACGCGTAATAAGCGACCGCTCATGGGCTTGATAAACATCATCTTTCCCACCAAGGCCACTGTGGCGGCAAGTCGAATGGGCGATGCAGGGGGAGGGACGATATTCTGCCAAAGGGGCCACTTTGATACTTTCAAGAAGCTGCAGGGAAGTAATTTCCAGCTTCGGGACTCGAAGAGTAAGGCTGGGAACGTTCTCATGCACACCAAGGTGGGCTCCGAGGGTGTATCGCTGATCCTCAACTGATGGTTATGCGATGCAGATGATTTTGGGGGTGCTGCAGGACACATATGATATCGATGATGATTCTGACGTGGAGATCCTAGAAGCAGACGGCAAGAAGGAAGCGAAAGCGATTGCATGGGCGTATGTGGGGTCGCACAATTTTACACCAAGCGCATGGGGGAATATACAAGGAAGCGCGTTTAATCCGGCTATAACTGTGAGTAGTGTCCCCCACCTTCCACTCTTTTTGGCTCCCCGACTCTGATGTTGAAGGTGTGGTTTATCAGATTAGTAACTACGAGATTGGAATCGTGTTCCCGATACGCTCAAAGGCGGAGTTGGAGAAGGTTACATTTTGGGAACGGCCGGCGAGGAGGTATGGCGCGGATGATGAGCCATGGATTATGCAGGAGAGTCCTGCGTATATTGGGGCTTTATAACCTAGACTAGTGACTGCTGTAGATCTGCTTGTATTTATTGGAACTGATAGGAAAGCCCTAGGGTTAGGGTTAGCTTTTCTTGCCTTTTCCATGTCATCTCAATCAGCAAGCAAGAAGAGAAAACGCGCGCCGTCGCCTGAGCGAGTCGCCTTTTCGACTGCGAGCACGTCGTATACGCCTGGCACGAACGTTCCGGTCTTCTGTGCGTGCAAAGTTACAATCCAAATGAAGAAAGCAGCATTGATATTCGACGTAGTATCCTTCCCCGCTGTTGAGGCTCCCCAGGACACTCCATTTAAATGCTACGCGCAGAAAAAGCGCAAGTCGGCCAAAGAAAAGGACGATGCTAATCCATCGTCGTCCGGGATGATCGTCGTCGGCGAGACGGACGACATGGAGTTTTTCTCCAACGAGGGCGAAAACCAAGAGGCAGAGCAATCCGGCTGCAGGTGCATCCCACCGTATTCTCACCGCTCTGCGCGTCTAACGAAAGAGAGCAGGTACATGCTCGCAGTCCACAATAAACGGGATTCGTCTGTCAAACTGCTGCCCACGGCGGTGCCCCTGCATATCCTCAAGCAAAAGGTCAAGGCGCTCAAATCGGTGCCCTCTGCGGCGGAACCGTCCGCGCTGGCGTATTTCGAGGCGCGGAATGCGCTGGGAGAGTCGTTTGGGACGAAAAAGGCCAAGGCGAATATCCGTGCGCAGGAGCGCAATAAGGTGGATGTTAGCGCGATGCAGGGCGTTATGGACCATCTTATGGACGGCATCGAGAAGAATGCGGAGGGGCTGCCGACTCAAGGTGCTATACGCTTTATCTTCTGGTGTGCTTGGTGGCTGAAGGGTTTATTAGAGGAAGCCAAAGACGTGGCCGACGCGAGTCGTCTTATTCCACCTTACAATGATACGACGAAGGATCCTGCGGATGTGTATGCGCTGCATGACATTGTCCCGGAGAGCGAATGGAAATCCATCGTGACGAGTCCGTTTGACCAGGCGAAGAGTCTCAAGGATAAACAGGCTCTGTTCCCTTCACGAAACTCGTCTTGGGTTAATCGGCATCTCAAGAGCTTGCAAGGCACGTCTGTAAAGGGAGTGAAGAAGAAAATGTAAGCGGCATCTCATTTTCTGATACACATCCTGACTTGCTACTCAGAAAACTGGTTTACTGCGTGTCCGCGATGCTCGCGTTCCGTCGAGCCATCAATCGACGCGAGATTGACCGCGCCAAGGTAGAGGAACAGCTCAAGGGCGTCCCTAGCAATATTTTGGACGGAATGTTCAACAGGTTCACAGAGGTTTCTCGGGGATCAACCGAGTAAGTAGGATCGTCATGGGCCGCCTTCCGTGTTGAATTTACTATCTCAGACATCGTACCACGCCTGCTATGGAGACCAAACTTCTAGCCTACCTCTTCGCGCTCTGTCTAAAAGCTGATGGTTACGCGTCCGACCCTTCGTTGCTGTCCGCAGACCTGGGCATTCCTGTTACGCGGTACGCGTTTCTCGGTTTACTTTGTTCGCCGCGCTTAGTGCATTGCCTCTAGCGTGAACCAGCAATTTAAAAGTTTAGGTAAAGCGTTCGTACTCCTGCTGCGTGATGCGCCACTGACTGTTCTGCGCAGGCTGTACGTTGAAGACGCTTACGGACAAGGAGAGGTCGAAATTGGGATATTCGAACGATTCCGCTGGGACCAAGATGGCTGTACTTACGGCGCCTGTTAAGTTCCCGAAGCCTCCTATGAGGAAAGGAAGAAAGTAATGGGGCACGCCCGTGTATTTATTGCAGCCACCGTTGTAATGTATCTGCGCCTTGACCACAGGCAAACTACTCCTTCTTCCCGCTTTGGTCACTCCCCAGCTCATATATTATTAGAGAAACCAGTTCTCTCCAACGAATCATGATAAGTATAGAACCCAGAAAAATACGTGTGTCGGAATGCCCATGTACCATGGCGAATTAATGACGCTAGAGTAAGTATTTTATATATAAAGATAGGCCTTCATTGTCGTTGTCATCGTTCATTTATTTTATTTTTTCAGCTTAGAACAAAAGAGGTTAGCGCGTGTGGATGACCGACGTTTGTGGGTCCTTACGAGAAACGGATTGTTCACTTGAGAAAAACGCGGCGTCTCAGCGAGAGCGCTATGTCTAAAATGGGGAGTCGACCGATGAGCGTTGATTGGAGGACAGGGTTGTGGAAACATACCGGCGACGTATGAGAGGGCACTGCTGAGGTATGAGAGGAGATTCTGGTTCGCGTGCGCATGGGGGTCGTAGCGCATCGAGCACGTCGGGGGCTGCACACAGAATAAGAGGCAGGTCGCACACCACTGGCGGTGGAACGCGTCGTCCATGATGTGCATGGGGTGTGTCGGTGGGCGATCGTTCGGGCACCCGCAGCGGATGAGGTAGTGGGAGCTCTCGTGCGTGCAGCAGTTGCAGCGCGTAGACGTGGGTGTGGGCGTGGTAGAAGACATGGCGAGGATCCGGAGAGTGCTGGTGAGGGCTCAGTCGACGCGGTTTTTATAGCGTCCCGGATGATCGAGGCCTCTACTTCCTCCGTCAGTCACGATCAGGCCAGCGAGAAACGGTGATATTGTAAAAATTCGCCGTGCGTTTCTTCTTGGAGTTGGACGGGTCTCCACGGATTTCGGCGAACACCATATATCAAAGCATCATCGCGTAATTCCTGTTGACTGTTTCATATCAACCACATCATGAATCGTTCCAGCACAGTCGATGAGATCTCTATCGCGCACTCGTCTCATCTTGAACTTTATTTTCATGACATGAGCACTGGAAGGCAAGTGACGAAAATCTGCTCGGCGCTGCTTTGCTCTCTTAGCGCCGTACCCGAGCTACGAGTGCTCGCCGCCGTGGTCGTGTCCAGTGGTTACTCACATGCACAACCCGACAATCTAAATTTCAAAGAGCGGCCAACTTCAAAACAGTCGCGGTTTTAAAAAAAGCGCGGATATGAAGAATGCAATTCGGCGACTCCCATGTTGTCCGGGCGATGCCGCGTGGCAGTGACACTGGTTCCCCTGACGCCAAACTTGGCATCACCTATTAGTATCTCGAGTCTCTTTGAAGCTTTGTCCTCACCTCCCCGTCTTCTGATCCTTATGTCAACAAAGCGACTTCCGGCTCTGGCCGCATGTGTTGCTCCAGGCTCGCAGACTGGGCAAATTGACTCCAGAGCTGTCCCGATAACTTTCAAGTTTCAACGTTCTCACACGACCATACGAGGCTAGTTCCGATCACGCTACCAGCTGTGGGCGTCCAATAGGTGCTCAAAAAGAGAAGGTGGCATCAATTCAAATTGGCCGCGCCACAGGGAACGAGGACGCGCTGCTTTCTCCTTTCCGAGTCGCTTTTCCCCAAACACGCTGGTACATGCGGCGTCGGAGTGCGAAATGTACTCTCCTCCCCTTCCACTTCCATTGATCGTACCATTACGGAACTCATTGCGCTTTTGTACGTTTGTGTATACCATTTCTTGTTATGTTTAATATGGAGAACAACATTCCTTAGGCTTTTACCGCCGTGACCTCAGGATCTCAGCCATCCATCACCTATCACTCATCGGGCTGATCAGGACGTGATTTGACCTGTCCGACACGGCAGGCAGACGTATCAGTGTACTTTTTGCCCTCTACAGGATTACCACCATTTGATGGTATGTAAGATCGTGAGTTCCCCGTCCCATTCACGTCACTGTCCTCCTACTTCGGCGGCGGCACTCCTCTTTTGACATTTGATTCATTCCTTCCTTTTTCTTCCTCTGTACGACATTCCGCGGTAAGACGGGTTGCTGTGGACAATGGAAACAGGCACTAGGAAGATATCCCCAAATCGACTGAATATGGCCTGATCGCCGCGTTACTTATTTTATGAGAAAGGAAATGAACGCCGTCATCCTCGGCACCATGAGATTGAACCATGTTGTACAGGGGGAATGCATGTGTCGACATCCCGCCGGATCGACATCGATGGTACTTGGAGAAGAGCCAAAGGGACAAGGCGAACTTGCTGAAGAACGTTGATTTTTCAGGCCAATAGCGAAAACACAGAGTATCTATTCAATCGTGGATAGGCTCCGCTCCAAAATTCTGCTCGTTACATTCGATGAGAATGTGATTTAATACGAGAAAAATATATGGAGATAAGTACGACACGCACTCGAGTTCACCGTCTCCGACTCAACAAAGTTGCCCGCCTCAGCTGGCGCGTAATATTTTTAAAGCCACGGAGCACGAACGCGCCGCCGCCTTTGTCCCCAAAGAAACAGGCTGATTTCGGCACGTGCTTCAATTTATCTATTGTCTTGACAATGAGGGTAAAGGTGTGAGCATTTTGGACCATTGAATGTGCCGAAATGAAGGCGGGAAAAGGCGTGGAAAAATCACCCATGCGGGTGGCGTCGTGCCACCAGACATGGACGACGTCGACGCGTCATAGTTTCATGCATCGACCAAGTAAGTTCCCGAGAGGCTTGGTATTAGAAAATCGAGCTCACGGGACACGGAGGCCCAACGTCACACGAAACATGTCGCGACCGAGGGTGTCAACATTTCGAAAAGGAAGGCCTCGACTGGCGAGCTGGACGCCGAATCCCCGAATACGCGCCACATCCTATGAGTTTTGGCGGATAACACATTTGCGGATGAGGCAACACGTACCTCAGCGGTCTGGATGACGTGAAGGCCTCGTGTATTCAAGTCGTGCCCTTCAAGTTCAGGAACCCGTTTCCTGCTGTACAAAGTCCCAATTAGAGGTAACGGAGACAGGACAGCAAGATATTTACGCTTACCCTGTCCCAGTACGGTCCATCCGCCGCCGTATATCGATCTCGAAATTTTCGTGTATATGGGAGCGTGCGAAGAATTCCGTGTCACAAATACAGCGTCTCCACACCATGCAGACTCCATGCCGCGTAGGCGCCCGAACTCTTTTCTGTCATTCACCTCTGCTGCGTTGATATGCTGATACGCACTATTCGGGTCAGTTCTGAATTTGACAGTGACAGGGAGGCTTGGAGATGAGAAATTCGCCTTGTTCGACTTCTTCCCAGACCCAAGGTGAAACGTGTGGCGTCAAGACTCAAGAGGAACGTCATTCCAAGTAAACGCTAGGCTACGCCCAATAAGTATAGAACAGATTTGATCTTCACGGCAGCAGAGGTCGTTCAGCATCGAGCCATAGACCTGGATAGGAGCCGGGAGGAATAACGTCGTCAAGGTTCGAGTAATCCAACGCGGAGCTCGTTTGTGAGGTGCCGATCCTCGGTCTGCTCGATCGCCCGTCTCTGTAGCCGCACTCATTTCTTGAAGGCGGCCTCGAAACCTTATAAGATGAGCGTCCAGAGTTTCCCAGTGCCACGCGTTGCGGAGAGCTTCAATTGTTTCACGGGAACAATGTTTCGCTTACTTTGCATCTTTTGGACGTCAGAATGTCATAAGGAAATTGAATTCGGACCACCTAGAACAGGAAAAATTGGGGTCTTCATTGTAGACGCCGTCGCGCTTCATGCACTCAGTGCACCCGACACTGCGTGAATACTTCTAGGACGTACTCTGCCATAAGACGGTGTGTCTCCTTCGATGGATGCCTAAGTTATCGATATGATTAGAAGATGTAAGGGATGATGCGCGACGCGAAACGCACCCGCCGAACCACTGGAAGTAATGGTCTGGATCTTGACACCATCCATACTCGTTACAGTCTTCCGAGCATGACGTACAAGCATCTGAGCTCACATATCCAAAGGGTACGTACCCCATGACTTCATCAAACACTGCGTCCCATATTGTCGAAAAGTCGACATAGGCAACGTTGAGTTGCTTGGGTCCAAGGTGGAAGTCCGCCAGTCCATCGTAAATAGTCTGCTTCCAAGCTTCTCCAGATGCGGTATGTGTACCTCGTCCATAGACGTCGAGAACAAGGAAGGACCGCCCGTTCGTAGGGGGATTAGATAAGATTTCAATCTGGTCGAGGACGACGTGAGATGCGTTTTGCATATGGTCTCCATCAACTATCGCGATATCATCAATCGGAAGGTAAGATACACCGAGCGAAGACGCACTTTGAGATGCTAGCCAGTCACTATATACGATGGTCAGCTCCTCGCGCGAGATATTAGGACGAGTCACCAACTTTATTCCAAAGAACATACTGTACAACGTCGTGTCTGGATCGAGCTGATGGTTCTGGCCCAAGAACGTCGCCACTTGACAAAAACCATCAGACCGAAGTTAATGATGTACAATCCAATAGAAAATGTACTCTGTCCTAGGAAATCCACCTGACGAGGATTGCTCGGCCAAAGAGCCAGGTCTGTACATGCGGCCCATTGCTTTACTGAGGTCAGATGGAGGGTCATACGCCAGCGGGGACGGCACGGAGCTTACAGCATAGCTCAGAATATCAGCACCAGTAGCGTTAGCCACGTCCTCAGCCCATACGGGGCCGTTAGTCGACCGCAAGCCCGCAAATGGATCGGGGGGTATCACGACAGCTGGGAGAAGCGTCGTCCCATTGTCAATCCCTCCGTCGGTGTACGAGTCCTAGGCATCCTGGTGGTAAGCATAAAGTCTAAAGATACGAGTCAACATACCCAAATGACACGATTGCCTTGAAGTTGGCAGGATTAACACCTGCATTCAGGTCGGAGACTGTGCCATTCAGTGTACCGCATCTCGGAGAGACCGCTAGGTGGACAGGTGGCAAAGAGCTCTCTTGCCTCGGCGTCAAAGCACTGGTGATCCCAAGAAGAGAAGTGAGCAACGTGAACGCTTTCTTCATGACAAGGAGGACAAAGGCTACCAGGCCTCCATCCTCCTCATTTGCTAGCTTTATAGAAGTATCTAGGAACATCGCTGGCAAGGAAGCGAGGTCATGAGGGTATGCAAGAGTATAATCAGCCGAGGCACAGGAAGATCGATGGTTTTCGCGCGCCGGGCTAACGTTCGCGGAAGGCTAGAAGGATGAACAGCTCCAACTCCTCTTCCTAGTATCTGAGGCTCTGAGAGATTTGTCGTCGTACGCAGATCTGAACGTTCTGTACCGTACGCGCGCGAATGTAGTTGACTGTTGTGGTCAGAGTTGAGAATCAGGGACGCTCGGCGTTTGATCAACCGCCATCAGAACAAGGATAACGTTCAAGATGTCATCGCACCACAGAATAGATAGGCTTTCATTATCGAAGAATTGCTGGCTTCTTGCCATGCAAGAATGCATATGTCTCTCTCATGCTGATTTAAGTACTATGTTAGAATCTCCTCAACCGACTGAACTACTTGCTATTAGTGCACACGAAAGCATCAACAACCTTCACAATCAATGAATAGGTCGGCGTAACTTCCCTCCGACCATGAGATCATCCTTGGAACCACTAGAAGCAAGAACATGATTGATTAGAGTATTCAGACATGACCAAGTTTACGTTCTCATGATCCGGAGCTGATAACAGCCAACGACTTACAGTAGAAATGCACGGCGCATTTACAACCGGGTGGTGACGTTAGGCACAAGTTGTAGGATGACTTGGACAGGCGCATCTTGAGTCTCCGTCGCAGCCGCACATATGTTGTCCATGTGCATTGCCAGTCAGGCTGGTCCGATGCCATAGACCAAATATTTCTTACCCTCATACACCGTGGAGTACTTGCGGGCGGCTTCACGGTGAACGTAGTGAGACTCCTTTCGTTTGCGGTGAGTATTGTCGGTACAGCGTTTCGAAGCCTTTGGTAAAAGTACCCCATGACAGCCTACATAGTAAACAATCTTAACGTCGCCACGGTGTCAAGCTGGACTCATAATCTTTCTGGCGTCGGGAGGACAACCTAAGCTTCTCCTATCGCGAGAGGGCCATTCACCTAACAGCCCGCCATCTTCCGCCAGATCAAAGGGGTACATAAGCCACGCATCGAACTTCTGGTCCGCTACACGTTTTGGCGCGGTGATATCTAGTACACCGCGCGACCTCCTTCTTAACTAAGTGTCCATCATCGTACTCACTCAGCCCTTTGTGATTGCCCTGCCTCTTGTCCAGTTGACAATAAGTCTCCAACGTACGAAGGTAACGTAGTATACAATCCGGGGTGCCAGGCTAAATTAACGTTTTAGTCGCGAGGATGGGATTGTCGCGTGAGACGATGGAGAGCATGAATTGCGACTGTACTTTCAAGCCTGGTGCGCTTCTTGTAAAATGTCGTCACAGCTGGCAGTCTCACCTGGCACGTAGGCAGAGACGAGCCATACATAGCCTGCGGGCACAACTCGGACGGTATAAATCGTCTCACGCCGGTCGAGTGCCTCGACCGGCGAATGTCGCTGCAAGGATCTCTGCCAGAACCAACGGCTGGTGCCCTGCCACCCACACACCATTCACCACATTCTCATCGCCCTCCAACAGCTTCCTAAACCGCGAATATGTCGCGCGTCATGCACTCAGTGCACCCGACACTGCGTGAATACTTCTAGAACGTACTCCGCCATAAGACGGTGTGTCTCTTTCGATGGATGCCTAAGTTATCGATATGATCAGAAGATGTAAGAGATGATGCTCAACGCGGAACGCACCCGCCGAACCACTGGAAGTAATGGTCTGGATCATGACACCATCCATACTCGTTACAGTCTTCCGAGCATGATGTACAAGCATCTGAGCTCACATATCCGAAGGGTACGTACCCCATGACTTCATCAAACACTGCGTCCCATATTGTCGAAAAGTCGACATAGGCAACGTTGAGTTGCTTGGGCCCAAGGTGGAAGTCCGCCAGTCCATCGTAAATAGTCTGCTTCCAAGCTTCTCCAGATGCGGTATGTGTACCTCTTCCATAGACGTCGAGTACAAGGAAGGATCGACCGTTCGTAGGGGGATTAGATAAAATTTCAATCTGGTCGAGGACGACGTGGGATGCATTTTGCATATGGTCGCCATCAACTATCGCGATATCATCAATCGGAAGGTGAGATACACCGAGCGGAGACGCACTTTGAGATGCTAGCCAGTCACTATAGACGATGGTGAGCTCCTCGCGCGAGATATTAGCACGAGTCACCAACTTTATTCCGAAGAACATACTGTACAACGTCGTGTCTGGATCGAGCTGATGGTTCTGGCCCAAGAACGTCGCCACTTAACACAAAGCATCAGACCGAAGTTAAAGATGTACACTCCAATAGAAGATGTACTCTGTCCTAGGAAATCCACCTGACGAGGATTGCTCGGCCAAAGAGCCAGGTCTGTACATGCGGCCCATTGCTTTACTGAGGTCAGATGGAGGGTCAAACACCAGCGAGGACGGCACGGAACTTACAGCATAGCTCAGAATATCAGCACCAGTAGCGTTAGCCACGTCCTCAGCCCATACGGGGCCGTTAGTCGACCGCCAGCCAGCAAAGGGATTGGGGGGTATTACGACAGCTGGGAGAAGCGTCGTCCCATTGTCAATCCCTCCATCGGTGAACGAGTCCTAGGCATCCTGGTGGTAAGCATAAAGTCTAAAGATACGACGAGTCAACATACCCCAAATGACACGATTGCCTTGAAGTTGGCAGGATTAACACCTGCATTCAGGTCGGAGACTGTGCCGTTCAGTGTACCGCATCGCGGAGAGACCGCTAGGTGGACAGGTGGCAAAAAGCTCTCTTGCCTCTGTGTCAGAGCGCTGGTCGTACCAAGAAGAGAAGTAAGGAACGTGAACACCTTCTTCATGATGAAGAGGACAAAGGCTACCGGGCCTCCATCCTCCTCGTTTTCTAGCTATATAGGAGCATCTAAGAACATCGCTGGAAAGGAAGCGATGTTAGGAGGGTATGCAAGAAGACATTAAGCCGACAGGAAGATCGATCGTTAAGTTCGCGCGTCGGGCTAGAGTTCGCGGAATGAAGAGCTCTAGCTCTTTCTGGTATTTGAAGCCCTGAGAGATTTGTCGCCGTATGCAGCTCTGAACGTTCTGTACCGCACGCGCAGACGTAGTTGACCGTTGTGGTCAGAGTTGGAAATCAGGCACGCTCGGCGTTTGATCAGCTTCCATCACACCGACTTCAAGGATAACGTTCAAGATGTCAGATACTTGTTCAAGAATGTCGAATGTTCAAGAATGTTCATTCACACAACAGAGTAGATCTTGCATTATTGGAGGATTGTTGGCTTCTTTCGATGAAAGAATGGATATGTCTCCCTTCAAGTACTTTCTTGGGATCTCCTCTCACCAACCTCATACGACTCTTAAGCTGAACCCCTTACATACTACATATCACTGATCAGTGCACACGAAAGCATCCGCATTAGAAGCAAGAACAACAGATTGATCAGAGTAGTCAGAAATGACCAAGTTTTAGAAATGTGCGGCGCACATGAACCAAATATTCCTTATCCTCATACACCGTCGATCCACACTCCGTGTACTTACGGGCGGCTTCACGGTGAACGTAAGGAGAGTATTTTCGTTTGTGGCGAGTAATGTCGGTCCAGCGTTTCGGTTTGCCTTCGTTATATATCCGAAATACCCGATGACAGCCGACATAGCAAACCATTAACGTCGCCCCGGTGTCAAGCTGGACCTTAGATAAGCTTTCTAGTTGACCGAGAGTGGATTCCGGAGTAATCCACGGACCGAACTCCCGAGCCGCTCATCTTACGGTCGGACCGTTGATGCGACGGAGAATGGAGGGCGGAGATGCGCGGCGTTTCGAAAAAAAGGGGGGGAGGGGTGTGGGGTCCAAATTGATCCTTCTTGTCAAGTGGACACGAGTATTCGGAGGAAGGGTATAATCACAAAGGGCTGAAAGAGTCGGCGATAATGGACACTTAGTTAAGAAGGAAGTCGTGCGGTGTAGTAGATATCACCGCACCCAAACCTGACCTAACGTGATGTGTGAGTTACAGGCGCAATCAGCGTTTTAAACCGGGAACCTTACAGATCGAAGGGGTATAACCTCTCTCTATTTCCGAACGGTAACGACAAGGTTAGCGAATTGGGGGCGAGCGATGGTGAGAAGAGCGGGGGTGTAGCAGGCGTAGCCGGCAAATAGACTAGTTAGTACCCGTCGCGCTCATGGCGAATGTCACCATTTCAGAGTGGGTACAACCTATATACTAGAAAGCGTAAGGCAAGCCGCTGTAAGGAATAGAAGCTGACTCACAAGTGCGAACTGTGGTCTTCTAGAACGAATCGTTGCGCCAGAGTCGGCCCAAGGAAACGCTAGTGACCCAAATACCTGAAAAGAAAGCTATGAAGCCGAGGACATCAGTTGACAGAACGTACGAAAGACGCAAGACACCAAGAACTTGAAGTAAGAAGATCGAGAACAACGCTCATATAGCTAAGGAGGGAACGGCAGAATGGAATTCATGAATTATTGGAATTCTTTGAAAAATGCGTACGAGCAGCTAAAGATATGACGTTGAGCACTGTCTAGCGGCTCTGGAGTCCCATCGAAGACAGAAAAGCTTTGTCGAGGGGAGCTGGGGCGTTTCGGAAACCATGAATGTAGAGTAGCTTTAGCATCTAAGAAAGACGATGTGCATCCTCGGATGCGCTGCATATGAGCGAGACAACTTTGTTTCGTCTCTATCAAAAGGAAATTGAGATAACATGTCATATTTTCGTACAAGAATACTCACGAGAGCAGGTCGTTTATCAGCAGTTGTCCATATCAAGAGAGCAATACGCCGAGCTGCAGCTCGACGCTTAGGCATATTTAGCACCGAGTCATCGATTCCCGAATACTATCCAGGTAAGTCCCTCTTTGATTTCGCGCAAATTGTCCGACAACTTTGGTGGCGGTGGTCGAGAAGCAGCAGGACGCTCGTAGTCATATCGCTCTGTCCAAGCAATTAAGTATATATGGTTCATTCATGTCAGGAAAGTGCACGGACTGACGAGAGTGCTGTTTAAGCGCTCTTTCCATCTCTTCGAATACGTTCAGTGTAACATTTTGCTTCCTCTCCACTGGACCCGATTTCTCTGGATACTTGACGGCCATTCGGATTGCGGCACGCCCATGGCAGTAAGCTGCGTAGTCAATTCCGCGATCTTCTCCTGATACACGTCAAGTGACTCCTCGTAGACGTCGTATACGCAAATTGCGCATCCCGACATGCAACATTCTATTTTCATATAAGATTAGTTTACCTAAATCCTTTCGACATGTACATACCATCGGACTCGGGAGGTCGCGGCTTGTCAGGGACCACTAAACCTCTGAAGATGTTCAACGGTTTCTTCGGCGTCAAACGAGGCGGATGTGATGATTCCTCGTGCTCCTTGACTCCAATTGCTCTAGTCCATCTCTGAGGGCTTGCTTTTCTCGGAGAGATTTTTCCAGGCGAATGTAGCGGTCAGAAAGGTTCTGGCCGCGACCAACAGCCCTTATGCGCGTAGAATAGGTCCTTCTGATAGGCACTGGCTGCCGTAATGCTCTAGCCAGCGCTAAGGACATGAAGACATGAAGAAGGAGGTGCTGACAATAATGACAAAGTAGTAGCCGTGGGAATTCACTTCCTATTCCTGTACGCCGGATTCGGACCGAATGCTCCGAGCAATTTGTCTACACCTTGCCTCGTTGCCCCCACAGTGTTCTAGTGTTGGTAAGGTCGGAACGCGCAGGGAATGGAATCCCGCCTTTTGGAGCGCGTCAAACGCGTCCTGTACAGTTTGTCGGCTAGTATTGACCCCAGGTCTCAATTCCATAATATCTTCTACGACCTTCGAAACCATTCCATTGGTCCAATCCTCTCACTGAGACGGTGAGACCCCTGCGGCTCTTTGTCTCTTACCCTCACGATGAGCATCTTCACTTTCAACATCAAATCCGGGTCCAACCAAGTCACTGCTGCACTGGCGGATCTCTACACCCATTTCGCCTTGGTGCTGCCATATGAAGTGCCAGACGACAGCTCTAACCCACTCGAAACCTCTCCAATCATTGCATTCCTGACTACCTTCTCTGACGACGATCCCTTTCCCCAACCCAGTCCTGATGGCAAAATGCGTTTCTGCATGAAGACCTACTCCGAGAACGAAGGCCTTCTGCCCCAGTTGATTCAACTTGGTGTGCTTCAGAGGGCTCCGGGCGTCGCGGAGCTGCAGAACGGACCTCTCGTCGACGTATTGCTGGACGACTGGAAGGTTAGCCACGCCTGTCTGAACTGCACTAGACCGGGGATGACGGGCGCGGTCTTCGAGTACCAAGACGCGCCACGCTTGCAATGTTGCAGCAAGTGCAAGACGGCATATTATTGTGATGCTCAGGTATGCTTATCGTTTCAAATCTAAATTGGTGATACTGATTTTTGTATGTAGTGCCAGAAAGATGACTGGAAGGTACACAAGAAAGACTGTGATTTGTGGCGTACCAATCGCCCTGAGGCGATGAGGATCATGGAAAATACACGACGGGCAGATATGTCTGCTTTCCTAGGTCTGTCGTAAGCACGTAATGGATCTGCGTTGGAAGCATGGCCAACGCCATGCATTAACCTAGTGAATTCGGAGCTCGAGACTTAGTTGTTTTGGGGTGCTCAAAATGCAACAGCTTCGATTCTTTCTCAGATCGCTCGCTGATCGTGCGAACAGGGTGTAGTCTACTGCTCCTGTGTCATCGCTCTACCCCTTCCACCATGACTGTCCGCACATTCGACATCAGACTTGGCTCTCAGAAAGTGAAAGCGTGTCTAGCTGACATGTATACTCATTTCGTCCTTGCCTTGCCCTACGAGCTCCATGAGGATACCACTAACCCCCTCGAAAAGTCTCCACTCATTGCATGCCTCACTACATTCTCTCAGGACAATACTTTTCCTGCTCCTAATCCACACAATGACGCCCCGCGCTTCTGCATGAAGACCTATTCGGAGAACAAGGGGCTCTTAGCTCAGCTTACTGAGTTGGGTGTTCTTGAGAGGGTCCCTGGTCTTGCAGAGTTGCAGAATGGTCCTATCGTGGAGGTGTTGTTGAAGAGTTCGGAGATCAGCCACGCATGTCTCAAATGCACTAGACCGGGACTTTTAGAAGCGGTATTTGAGTTGGACGATGACGCGCCACGCATGCAGCAGTGTAGCGGGTGCAAGCAGGTGTTCTACTGTAACTCTCAGGTAAGCGTGTATCTGCCTCTGGGGACTACTATGATCTCATCGATGTGCAGTGTCAGAAGGCTGATTGGAAGATTCACAAGAAAGAGTGTGAGATGTGGCATCTTGATCGTCGAGAGGTTATCAGAGTTATAGAAAATACGCGCCGGGCAGAAATGTGTGCTTTCCTTGGCTTGTCGGAGAAGGATGTTTCAACAACCTCAAACAGAAATTGAATTTTGTGGAGGCTGAGGTTGAGATAGTCATGGAGAGCTGTTGCTGTGAATAGCATATTCATCTGTGTGCTTTAAATTACCTTCGCTTGAAAGAGATCGACGTCAGATATGCTAAGTCAGTGCTAAGTACATAATGTGTGAAAAGGTATAATCAGTGTTTTCACAACAACGACCAGTAAGTTTAACAAATCCAAAAATTCCTACGACACGTCCTAGTTCAAAGGCAACCTCTATATCGATGTGGCAATATTGATATAGTCAGCCACTTTGGCCTCGAATCCAGGGGTCGGAACCTGAACGCCTCGACCCAATTTATTCTTCAATACCCGACACCATCATGGGGACGTCGAAACGGTCTACCTGCTTCATTTTCATGGTGTCCGAGATGCATCGAACTTGGTTGATCAGTGATGACGGAAAGTGCTGTGGGTGACAGTGGATCCACCTTTTGACTCCGTACCATGACCACCCGCTGCCGGTGCCAGTAAATCCTCCTCTCTTGCTCCTGCTTTCTTGCTCTTTTTATTGTGATATTTAACTGGGAAACGACCTCTATTACTGCGTCAGAGGCGCCGGGAAGATCCAACGCGGTACGGGTTTAATTAACGGAGGAACGAGACAGACAGCATCTTAATTGTCTGGCTTAATCGGTGTTATACCGTCCGTGACCACAACTATAGTCCCTCTGAAAGACGAGCATAAAGCCTCTTTCTGCCGTCTGTTCCACACGGCAATCGCCATTCTTACCATTAGACGCGGTCAGTGTACACAATGAGCTTATTCGACGACGACCACGACGTGATCATGCCGCCCCCGACGGCGCAACCGGATGCGCTCGACGCCGGCGATGACACGGAGCGCGAGGACAAGCCCGTCGTTGATCAATCATCACTTTCAACGCCCACCACCATGATGACCGACACTCCGCCCCCAACGACGGCCGACTCGACGGCGTCCATGGCCAGCCCTTCCCCGGCGTCCTCCAAGAGTCCTACACCCCCACCGACAAAGGCCGGTCCCTCGAAAAAGAAGAAAAAGGCGCCTTTGCCCATCCAGTTGATTGGGGACCTGCCCATCGCCCGCGCAGAGGCGCTCAGCACGTTCACGGAGATGCAGTTCAACTCGTATCAGTCACAGAGGATGGGATTGTCGCGTGAGACGATGGAGAGCATGAATTGCGACTGTACTTTCAAACCTGGTGCGTTTACTGTAAAATGTAGTCACAGCTGGCAGTCTCACCTGGCACGTAGGCAGAGACGAGCCATACATAGCCTGCGGGCACAACTCGGACTGCATAAATCGTCTCACGCAGGTCGAGTGCCTCGCTGGTGAATGTCGCTGCAAGGAATTCTGCCAGAACCAACGGTTGGTGACCTGCCACCCATACACCATTCGCCACATTCTCATACATCGCCCTCCCACAGCTTCCAAAGCCACGAATATGCCAACATCGACATAGTAAAGACAGAAAAGAAGGGTTTTGGGCTTCGAGCAGAGGAGGACATCGAAAGGTGCGTTTCTCGCCCGCTGATGGCCCACAGTACTCACCGCGACATAGGGACACCTTTATATACGAATACATCGGCGACGTCGTGGACGACAAAAAGTTCAAGCGCCGTATGAGGGATTATGCAGAGGAGGGCATAAAGCACTTTTACTTCATGATGCTCCAGAAGGACGAATTCATCGACGCAACCAAGAACGGCGGCATCGGGCGCTTCGCCAACCACAGCTGTAACCCAAATTGTTATGTTGGGAAATGGACCATTGGGCATCGAGTGCGCATGGGTATCTTCGCCAAGCGGAATATTAAGCAATACGAAGAACTGACTTTTGACTACAATGTCGACCGTTACGGCCACGATGCGCAGGTATGCCATTGTGGGGAACCGCAGTGTGTTGGTTTCATTGGAGGCAAGACACAAACACTCAGCGATGATATGCTTGAAGGTCAGCTTCTCGCCTCTTGTTCGTTCGATATACTGACTTTCTTGCAGCACTCGGTGTGGATGAAGATGACGTTGGCGAGTACAAGACCTCGAAGAAGAGGAGAGGCAAGAAGCTCGACGATCCAGACTTTATGGTGCGTTTGTTTTCAGTTCTGAACTGAAAGAAGACTTATAGTTTTGCAGCCGACGATGCGGTTCATCAAGGTCAACGAGGTTGCCAAGGTTATCCAGGCCCTTCGCCAAAACTCCTCGCCCAAGATGGTTTACAAGCTACTCACCCGTATCAAGGTATGTTGATCCTCATTCGCATATTTTGGCACGACTAAAGCACCTATACAGATCACGGAGGATCCTTCCATTCTGCGACAAATTATGCGTCTGCGTGGACTTACTCTTATGAAAAATATATTGGAGGACAACTCGGACAATATTGAACTGATTTCACTGGTGAGGACCTCGTCCGATTCATCGTTTCTGCATTTGCTTATCGTTATTCAGACCCTCGAATGTTTGCTGACATGGCCACTAACGCAGAGAAACAAAATTGAGGACTCGCAGATTGAGATGGAGCTGGACAAGTGTCTTGAGTCGACGGACGACACCGTGAAGGAGCTGAGCACCAAGGTGAACACCTTCCTCAGAGCTATGGCTTAATGCTGATTCTTCATTAGCTGAAAGCGCAATGGGAGACTTTGGCCGTGGGCTACCGGATACCGAAGCGATCTGCGGAGGTAAGATTCTCATTTCGTTGTTGAAATAATCTAAGCAGTTCTCTCGCAGGCGCTTACCGGTGAATTGGAGAAGACCGAGTCGCTCTGGGATGTTGTGGACTTCGGCTCGAAAGAGGCGTCGCCTCCGCCAGAGAATAAACGTTTCCGATTTGACTACGAAAGGGTGGACAGCATTCACCCCGTCCTAGCCCACTTGCCGACAGGCACCCCCACACCGGTGTTCCCTCGGAGACGCCCGCGGCCCGACCTCAAGTACCTTGTTGAGGTGCAGAAGGCTGAGGTGCAGAAGACTGTCAACTTAAGCCCGTATAGGATTAATGCAATTATTGAAGCAGCCAAGGAGGAGGCAGCAGAGGAGGAGGAGATGCGACAGATACTCAAGGAATTGGAGGAGGAGAAGAAGTCGTGGGAGGAGGCGGAGAAGGAGAGACGGAGGAAAGAACACATGGAACGAAAGGAGAAGGAGAAGGCTCACCGTCACGGCAGCGGTAGCAGCAAGAAACATCGTCATGAGTCGGCGGAGCAGAGGGAGGCGAACAAGGAGAAACGCTTGTTGAAGCTGGTTGGCGCGGTTGTGGTCAAGTCGATGTCGAAGTATGCCCATCAGATGGAGCACGACACGTTCAAGAAGCATGCTAAAGAGGTATATGACAATTCATTTTCTACTTTGCGGTTGACCGGCACTGATTGTTGATGCAGCTTACCCAAATCATCGCTGAGAAAGAGAAGAAATCATCATCCTACAAGGACAACAAGCTCGAGGCGCTTTCTGATGAGAAAGTGGTCAAGATCAAGAAGTTTGCGAAGGAGTATATCGCCAAGGTGCTTCGGAAGCTGGAAAAGGCGGGCAAGCTGAAGAAGCGCGAGGCTAGTTCCAAGGGCGCGGACTCGGAGGCGGGCCCGTCGAACAGTGCTTCTATGCCCTCAGAAGAGTCGATTCTGCAGGGCTTGACGGCCGAGGTGGATGATAGGACGAATGGGGATGGGGAGGATGATTCGGCAAGTGATACTGACGAGGATGGGGACGGGGACGGGGACGGACGGGACGACAGGGATGTGAGTATGGATGTGAACATGATGCCGTCGATGAGTCGCCCTCCGGATTCGGAGAGTCCGATGGAGGTCGACCCACCGACGTATGAGCAAGCTTTGGTCAATGGTCATCGAACAGTACCGATGCCAGTGATAGGGAAGGAGTCATGACAGTGTTTATACTATCCGGGATGATTTATTGTATTTTGTTGTGTTTTTCCTTTGTCGCACAACCTAAGTTAAAAGTACTCGAAGGGAAGCCATCACATAACCCCAAATCAGAAATCTCTCACGATCACTTTTTCACGTCTGACCACCATCTTCAATGGATTGGGAAGAAGAATATAACGCGACGCGTTCCTCCGGGTCAACGACGTTGGTCGCCTCTTCAGCATCGTCTGGCGCCCGTGCCACCGACATTAACACGCGCCGCGCCCCGTCGCCCGATGCAATGTCAATCTTCGACGAACCAGCAGCGACAACGCCTCTTCAACAGTTGATACGACATTGGATGAATGAGCGACACGCGCCGACGATATTGCCTGCGCAGGAACAGCTGCTCGGTTTCTTACTGGACCACATCCGACGCCAGGTACGTCTACATCGCGCTTTGATCTTGTCCCCGACCCAAGTTATTCGCAGACAGACACAGTTCAGGCGCTGCGAGGCGACCCGTCTACGTCGGAAGAGGAGCATATCCGTATCGTGCTCGTCCAGACAGAGGTCGAACAAGTCAAATTCATTGTGCGCTCCTACATCCGCACGCGTCTGTTCAAGGTACGTTCGGTCCTCATCCAATTTGTGCCACTCTGAACGGTGTTCTCAGTAGATTGAAAAATTCGCGCGTTTTATATGTACGGATGAAGAAACACAACGTCTTTTGACCACGGCCGAGCGTCAGTTTGCGATGAGCCACGCCAAGAACGTTGACCGCCATTTCAACCTCACCGTGCTGCAGAGTCTGCCGCCAGGACAGGCGTACTTGGATCATACACATGAATGGGAGCCTGAAATGAGTGCGTGTTGTCGTAATTTCTTGTCGTTTGTTGCTGACATGAACCCGAAGCGACGCGTCCGAATAGAGATCGTGCAGTCTTTGCTTACGCTCTTAGAGCGTGTCCGCCTGTTCGCTTACCGAGGTATCTGCAGTTTCTTCTGTAAATGCCCCCCTCTGACCATATTTGGATCCTTAGCGGACTACCGTTGGAGTTTAAGAAAAACCAGCTTTCTGTGGTGCCGTATCATGTTGTCGAAGAGTTTGTTCTGAGAGGCGATATAGAGCTAGTATAACGAACAGGTTAGTCAGTTTCTTTTCGCTCCGAGGTAGTGTTCTGACACTACTTTCGATATATAGCCACATTTGTGATAGAACTTTGTATGAAATGTATCACAGTTGCCACAGGTCGCGCGGCGGAGTGGACTTTGATTTACTACGCGGTGACACCACGTATTCTTCTGCACTTTCCGGGATCTTCGCTGATGAGGACGGTCTTGGGAGGCATCGACATTTCACTGCTAGCGTATGTTCTCGCGCGCCGACAACAAATTTTCATGCCGACCAGCTGAGAGATGAGCTGGTGACGTCTTTCATCCCGTTGGGAGAAAATTCAATACACGAGTCGTAGAAGAATACGGAGCAAGACTCGGCCTGTCTCTTCGAGAAGGACGCGGGGCACCAGTGATACGCAGCATCTGATGCATGGACAACGATATGGATGTCTCGTACGGAGTGCCATGACGCGCAGCCTTCGGTTCGTTCGCCCCATCACCCCATTGCCTAAATACGCGATGACTGGATTTCTGGCTTTAGAACACAGACGGCCAACACGTACGCTAATCGTGTACCTTGTACGTTCGTGGTGATTTATCTTCAACTTTCGAGCTCTGCCATCACCACGGCAATTCTAGATGATGATAGTAAACCGCGGCGCTGCTATTCGTTCCCCGGACAGTGCTGACGATATGGTATTGCCATTAATGTACTAATTACTTCCTTCGACGACTTACATACGAGTTGACGAACTTGCGTCCACGGTACGCAATCCTTTTACAGTGGTACATGAACAACGGAGTTCGGTGGGGTGATGGCGAAGGAATCTTTTGGATTATAGGTACTTTGAGCATTCGGATTATGGTGTAGGTTTCATAATTTATGCGCCATTTTCTCGCAGATGTACATCTGGAGGACAAACAGGAGTATGATCAATCCTGTGGCGGACACGGCGAAAAACACGAGCTCGTATGAGGTATCTGATAGTCAACTCAGTCGACGCATTCCACGAATCCCGCCATACGTACATGCATCATAATTTAGTTTGCGATAGTCGTACCGAGGACCTTGAGCCTCGAAGGTGCATCGGAAGCACTGCGTCTTGCAGGCTGTGCACCAGAGTGTGTGATATGCGTCGGACTCGTTCTCGCGGCGCATGGGGGACCAGAATGGTTGGTCGATTGGGCATCCACATCGGAGGGGGAAGTGAGTAGACTGGGGGTGATGGCAGTCTTCGCAGGTGGAGGGCACGAGGAGGAATTCGTTTACGCGTATGAGCGCGGTGGGCATGGTAGGGGGCGTACGTCGGAAGAATGATGATGAGCTATAGGTCTCGGATGCATTGAATTGTCGGATGGCGGCTGGGCATCGGTTCGGCAGCGTGCATACTAGACGAAACGGCGTCTCGTTTGACGCCGGCATGCAACTGTGAAGTCAAAGTCAATGATATGCTGATTGTGTAATTCAGAGCGCAAAGAACCCGTACGAGAGAGGAAAGACGGGAAGAAGTCTGTGGTAACGCGGCGTGGTTTACTCGTGAATGGGAAGCAGAGGCCCTGTATCGGCAGTGTTTGGTTAGCTTAGTGAACAGGAATAATAGAGTACGCCGCAAAAGTCGGATAACATCACTGCCAACGGGTATGCTCTACCTTGTCCGTGACAGGTGCAAAGTCACTGAACAGAGTCAGCCAGTGAAGAGGCCGGCGACCGATTTCATTTTATGCTTGACTGCGAGAGGAAACGTCCCAGAACCAATCGCACTTGACTAGAATTTATAACGAGGCTCCGTCCATAGTGCTTGTTCTATTCGGGATTCGGTACGCAAATCAGTAGCTCCATTTCATTATTCCTCGGAGCCGGCTTGTTTCTCCTTCCTCGCTTGTGCAAGGTCAATACATAGATAGGCACGCTATTCAAGTTGAAACAGATTGGACAAGTGCGAGCGCGCGCACTAACAGGAGGAGATCTGATGGGACTAGCAGAGCATTTGGTAGTGAAGCGCGTTCGAAGACCAGTCTGTCAAATATAAAACAGGCGCTCGAGTCTTGGGATTGCAGTAAAACGAAGAGTGAATGATCGCGATCAAAAGAAGAGTTAGGGCCGACGGCAGTCACATCACGCGTGTGACTTTTGTGCAAACACCCCTTCACTGTCGACCTCGACGTGCAGCGTCCCTCCCGCCCTTGCTCACCGACCGCGACGACGACGGCGACCACGCGTACGCTGCTCTCCGCTGCGCTGGCCTACGACGACGACGGGTTTCTATATTCCTTACGACCATATCCGGATCAGTGACAGTGACTGACATCAACGTCTGAATTCCTCTGGAGACCGTTTTAGGGCAGGATACCAAGGCACTGGAAAGGTAGCGTTCGCCGTCGACGATAGCAGTGAGCACATGGCATCATCCAGCGCCGGTTCAAATGGCAAGGCATCGCGATTTTCGACTTTAAAGGTGTTCAAGCTTTCCAAGAAGGACAAGGAGAGTTCGTTGCCTCCACCGCCGCCGCCAAAGGATCCGTACTACCTTAACAACCGGTCTTTTGCGTCACTCGTACCGGATTCCCATTCAATGCCCAGTACACCGCTTTCACCTCCCTTCCAGTACCAATTTCCGCGCAAACAGAACACCTTTCCCCACCCGAGCAGTTCCTCCATGTCCCTCGTGTCCTCTGCTGCGTCGGCCCTGTCTTATTCCCCAGATACCTCTCACGGCCTTACCGCCAAGAAGTCGGGCTTTTTCAAGTTCAAGCGCAGCCCCAGGAGTCCCTCGGTCAAGAGCAGCAAGATGGACGATAATACTTCAACCCAGTCCTCGTCCCAATCCTGCGAGTCAACAGATGATGGCATCTCATTACCATGGAACTTTCAGGTATGTTTATGGTTTGCATTTGAAAGGATATGCCCTTATTTTTGTTCGACAGCACCATCTACACGTCGATGACAAGTATGTCGCCTCAATCCATTCATTCCTTCAATGCTGACCACACTCTAGTCTGACGAACCTGCCACCATCCTGGACGACGCAGTTGGCTGACGCGGGGCTGTCGGAGGATGAGATTGCGATGATACAGCAGGCCAGGCGAGCGGGCGCGCGTTCACCAGCTTCACAGTATCTCTTCACGGATCGTCCCAGTTCCCCTACCGCATCGACCGAAACCAGCGCCTCGTCCGTGTTGACACGTCCTACCCCGCGAACGACCTCTCTTCCTCGGCAGTTTTCCGACATGTCGCTACAAAACCACACACGACCGCCCCTCCCGGCTATCACTTCTTCACCATCAAATGCATCCCTCCAATCATCCAGCCATACTACTCCGAGCAAGCCCAGAATACGAAACAATTCTGGCTCATCACTCAACTCAGATCACATGTCCCCGCAGCCAACCTCGCATCCCCAGCCGGTGCGGTTGCGGGTGCGCCATCTACTCCCCTGTCCGCCGGTTTCATGTTACCAATGGCATGGCAAGTCCGCCACCATCCTATGACAATTCCGTTAGCCCGACCATGCAGGGCTATCAGCCAGATAGGAAGGACAGGAGACTCTTCGAATCCCCTTCTTCCTCCCCTTCGGAAGCAAAGGCGCCGCAGCGCGCACCCAGTAATGCTTCATCTATTGCGAGCTCCAAGCGAGGCTCCAAACGAAGGTCGAAGAGATTTACCGCGCTACCCCCACGGCTGTCCTTGCACGCCCATGATATGTCAGACTTGAGCTTATGGAGCGAGGCTTTAATAAGTTCCATACCGAGTGACCTATCGAGTCCTAGCAGTGGGAGCGGGTCGGGGAGCGGAGGCGCCGGAGCTAGCACTCGAGCAACTGCCGGAACGAATGTGTCACCTTCATATTCTTTCTTGTCGGCGTCATCACCGTCAAGTAGTGACAAGGACGCGGCTGGTCCGTCGACGTCGACAAGAGTAGCTCCATCTATTCCTCCGGTGATTGTGAACGAAGACTACGATGATGATGCGACTTCGAAGGCTCCCAGCTCGGCCCCGCTATCAGCCACTTCCTGGGCATGGGGCAAACGGCTTTCCACCAGCTCCCACAATTACTCAGCTCCTGCTCTTAATGAGAGTCAGAGTCCGATATTACCTATGATTCCGGGAACTGGCAAGCCAGGGGAGTCCGATAGGCTGAGCAGCGGTTGGCTGGACGACGAGGAGGATACGGATCGGCACAGTTATCTCAGTGCAGGTAGCAGCGATGGGTGGAGGGATTCCAGTCGTAGCAGTACATCGACAATGTCAACTGTGACGGTGACAGCGACGACGATTGTACGGAATGTGAGTGTGGCGCGGCGCGCGGTGGCGAATGTGGTGGACAAGAGGAATCCTGGCTCTCTATCGAATAATCGGAGTTCGTTACCTGGCATGGGTGAGGAAGATGCCTCAGGTGGGTTGTTGCCATCGCCTACGACGGCAGAGTTTATGGGTCGCTCACGGCCAGAGAGCTTGCGACATCCGGCGTCGCCTCTGAGCTCCATCTTTGACAGCGAGGAGGGCTCCGGGAGTACGTTGTCCAGTAACAGTCAAGAAACGCCCACGGATCCAGACAGGGCATCTACCTTACTATACTGTGCGGAAGAGTCGTCGCCAGACCCGACTAGGGCCAGATTCGAGACCGATTTTGGTGGCGTCGCCAAAGAGGTCGTACATCACGAGGAGGAGTTCGACGAAGTGGAGTCTGACGGGGGGTCCTACGAGATGGAGGAGGAGGCTCAGCATGTCAATGTCCATTCGAGGACGAGCATGTCTATTTCGCGCCCGACAATCGTTATCAGCGGTAGCAAACCTCTGGCGTCGCCTGGGCCGTTGACCTCTCTGACGAGCGCGACGCCGGTGACGCCCGCGCAACGATATCGAGGCTGGCTTTCGGAAGTGGTTAGACCGCTAGAGGAGTTTATCGACGAACCTATAGATCCACGGGAGTATTACTTTGACCTGCAGGAGATCGCGGAGGGAGAGAGCGGCTCGGTTTATGCTGCGACACTGGGGCGAGACAATCTGCAGAAGCTTAGGCTTCCCCCGCTTGTCAAAGCGCAGGACAGCGAGAATGCTGCCAAGGGTGTCACGTCGCTGGTGGCGATCAAGTGCGTGACGATCCTGCCGTCCGGATCCGAGAAGCTGCTGGACTTGGAGAGGGAGTTGAAGCTGTTGAAAGGGTTGATGCACACGAATATTCTGGGATTGGATGCGTTGTATGTGGATCTTCAGGACGACTCACTTTGGATACGAATGGAACTTATGGAACGGAGTTTGGCTGATGTCATTGGGTTGACGGCGGAGGGTCTTATGTTGCAGGAGAGGATGATGGCGCGGTTCGCGAGTGATGTACGGAATCTTTTTTTTTTTTTGCTTTATCGTCGTTGGTCCTGACGCCTTTCGCCAGATTCTTGAGGCTCTTCAATATCTTTACTCGCACGACATTGCTCATCGAGATGTTCGTTCGGACAACTTGCTATTGAACAGTCAAGGGTTCCTGAAACTGAGTAAGTGCAAAGTTTTGGTTAGTAACCGTAGCCCTCAACTGATTGATTTCGCAGCCGATTTTTCGAACGCCGTCCAAGTCACGCCGGAATGTTCAACGTCGACGGACCAGGTCGGAGTACTTTATTGGCAGGCGCCTGAAGTCAGATGGTATGTCTACTGTCTTTCAGCGATTGCTCTAATCCTGATCGCCGTCACAGCGGACCTTACGACCCTCTCAAGATTGATGTATGGTCGTTGGGTGCCACGGTCTGGGAGATGGCCGAGACGGAGCCGCCGTTTTCCAGCGCTTCCGTCGTCGAGGACAGATGGCCGCCGCTGTCGCAACCGGAACTGTACTCGCCTGCCTTCCGTGACTTCTTGCGCGCCTGCTCCGAACCCGCCGCCTGCAGACCCGCCGCCTCCGACCTTGCTAAAGTCAGTCTTGCCGTATCTTTCGTTAACGTCGACTTACCGTGTTTTGATAGAAATCCTTCATTAACAACGCCTGTGGTCGCGTTGTGATTGTTCAAGTCCTTTCGCAGTGTACCTCCATCGAGAAGAACTTGCAAGAACGTGAGGAATACCTACCCCAGTCATGATATACCCCGCCCGCCCCGCCCCTGCTCGTACAGTTATTATTTTATTTGCCATTTCATCTATCATTTATGTTTCGTAATACGCTTTCCACTGCATTCACTTTTCCAGGTTCAAGGACTCTCTCGTGCTACCATGACTTGCTAACGAACGTTGATATCTCATCCACAAATCCTATTCACTGTTGGTTGTTTGTTAGATATATTTTTGCATATTGTAGGGGATTGTACATGATCGTGTTTTCGCATTCTGTGGCAATGAGTGGTAAGGAGTCATAACTTATCAGCATTGGTTGGTTCTGGTGCTATTTTGTAAGTAGAAGGGGAAGGGAGTGCCGTGATCCTCTCAAAGCGGACAATATGCCATCCCGCGCACTCGTGAATTGAATTCGAAGCAGATGATGGAGAAATACCTCGGAGAGCATGCCAATGTCGAAAGTGATCCCTCCTCTGAGGGAAAAACACAGAGTTCACCAAATGGCTGAGTGATTAATGAAAATGGCCTGGTTCTCATAGTATGCTGTCATCAAGACCTGACGGAGACATGACCACGGGAGACTAACAATCTGTAAAAGGAATAAATTCATTGAAATGTGAATACATGGATGGCTGTATGAAGCTATGGAACCTTCATGCTTTAATGCCGCCACTGAGCACGTTTAGACAACAGAGTGCTGTAGACGAGATGATTAGACGAGACCATATACTAAAACTTGAATTGGATGACATGCCTAAGATGGAGGTTATCGATTGAGAATCGTATTGTACCAGCAGCGTTGGCATATCGAACCTCAAGGGCGCTGCATGGCACGGAACGCCGCACGAACAAGAAGATGCTCAGCACCGCGATGATCTCGGCTTGCGTGTAGTCCCCCTCCTTTACCTTGATCAGCCACGGGTCCTCTTGCGTATCTGGTGATACCGCGTGGTATAGCCCCGCTGATGCCTTGTCGATGAGCTGCGCTGGGCAGTGGCCCGACGTGACTGCGGCTTGTACATCGGCGCGCGCATCCGCGTACCGGACGTCAAGATCATCGAGCTGTCCGGCAGCGATGGCGTCTATGACGGGCTGCACACCAGCGCCATACATGTTCGCCCGCGCCCCCATGATAGGTGCAATGATTTCTGGGCGTTGTATGAATACAGCAATGAACTGTGTGACGGCGCGCACCAAGACCCGTTTTCAGAGTCAAGTTGCCTTGCAGACGCTTCACTGTGACATTTGCCTCTATCACATCGCACTGCGGGAAAATCAGTGCCAAAACATTGATGAAAAGGACGCTTTCATCAGACCTCGAGGCGCAAGGCGCGCTTCCATTCCTGCAGCCACCTGTCTTGGTAGGCTTCCCAGGTCTTTCTTTCGCGCTCGCGATCCTTTTTCATGGTCTTTCTTTCGCGCGCGCGATCCTCTGCCATGGTTTCTCGGTAGGCTTCCCACCTCTTTCTTTCCTGCGCGCGATCCTCTACCAAGTATTCGCAAAGGGCTCGTAAGGTGGCGTCATTGGCGCCTTGTTGGATGTGTTTGCGTTCCTTCTTACCCGATCGTTTGGGCTTAAATTTGCGATCCTCAATTGCAAGTTGACATCTTTCGTCCGACCACTGTGCGAGGGAAGCATCTTACCTTGATTGCAGATGTCTTGCACGTCCGCTGAAGCCCACCCGCAAGGGGAATGGCGAATGCTGGCAGACCACTGGCAGACAGACGGAGACGAGACAAACCGAGCATGATGGAGGTCAGTGGGCAAAAATGAAGGAAAAGTTAGACATGATCGGGGAGGCCCACCCGCCCGCGTAGAGAAGCATCATGAAGGCCTTCCCGCGCCTGGGCTGCCAATCGTTACGCCCTCGCCAAAGCTGACACTACGACGCACGAATACCTGAACCCCCTCGACCTTACAGTCTACTTAAATTACAGCTAAGTTACTCCCAAGACTATAAAATATTATATCTATCCCCCCGTCGCGCATTACAACTCATCATGAACGTCCCCAGACGCCTGTACCGGGACCTGCTGCTCATCCCCAGACGGGGGTTCCGTCTCCACAACAGGCTCCGCCGTCGCAGTAGCCACCGGCGTCGTGCTCGTCGTCGTCTTCCGCGGCTTCGGCGTCTTCCGCTTCCACAGCTTCTGCAGATGCGTCTCCAGCACCTTGGCGCGCGCCTTCATCTCCGTCGTCTCGATGACAGGATCCTGATTGGGCTTGACCGATTTTTGCTTCTCCACGTAGGTGTTCAGCCACGTCTCGTGCTCCTTGAGCGTCTTCTCCAGCGCGTCGAGCTCCTCCTTTGTCCACTTGGACGGCAAGTCAGCCTCCAACTCGGCGGTAAGGTTTTGGCGAGCTTCGGTGAGGAACAAGCGAGTGCTCCAGTTCCACATCTGGCTGTTGTTCAAAGTCTGGGGGAAGGCCTCTTTCTCTTGGTAGCGGTGGACGATGGGGCGTTCAAGGCTCCTGAAAGAAGACGTTACTCGAGCGCTACAAAGGAAGGAGGGTGACTCACTCGAGAGCAATGCGCTTATCAAGGAATTGGGAAGTCTCCGCAATGTCACCCTTGTCGTGCAACCAAAGCATCGTCTCCTCCGTCTTCTCTTGTATGGCAGTACGCTCAGACGGCTGGGAGCACACCTTGAAAGGCGTTGACGTATTCTCCTCGTCCAAAAGATCCCGGAGTTTGTAAAGATAACCCTCTAATGTATTTCTAGCTTCTTCTTTCTTGTTCTTAGCGTTCTCTTCCAAGTCCATGGCGCGCAATCTGTTCAAGTTGTTTAGCATAATGCCTGCTCCTAGTATGAAACGGTGCGTACCTGCTTCGGGCAGTCCTCTTCTCGGCGACCGTCATGGGGGGTATCGACGTGAAATAAGACGTAAAGTTCAATTGGATGGTGTTGGGAACAGGAGGCTTTTCTTCCTTGACTTCGCTTGACGATTCTGGTTCAGCTGCGGAAGAAGACTCGCCGCTAGCCTCTTCGGTCGCCTCGTCACTGTCCGAAGATGATGACCCAGCGCCAAAGAACCCTTTCAGTTTGCCTAGACGACGTTGAATATATTTCACTGGGACCTGTAAGATTCGTAGACGTACCTGCGATTGATTCATCCTTGATTTCACCAAAGGCGACAGCCTCGGTGACTGATACGAAACCAGACTCGGAGAGCATGAGGGTAGCTTTAACGACAGGATCGATCGCTCCCCGCTCAGTTAGATTACCGATTGCCTCTGTCACGCCTTCGAGTTCAACTTCGAGTATCCTGGTAGGGAAGCCTCTGAAGGAAAGATTGAGTACAAGACGTATACATGAAGAGCAAAAAGACGTACGGAGCCGCCTCTTTCTTGTAATCGATGTGAATGCGGAAATCCTCCTTGCGCTTCAACGTCAAGGTCTTTTTGGTGCCGGCCTTTGAACCAGAGGGAAAAATAAGAGTGGAAATGCTTCTTGGTTTGGTATTGGCGGAAGCTGCCGCGGCGAAATATGATGCCTGAATGTCATGAAGGGATATATCGGAAACCTTGATGTCCTTGGTCTTGAATTGCCTGCTGAGGCCGGCACCGTGGAGAGCAGCACCGAGTACAGCCGCCTCGTCAGCGTTAACGTTCAACGCGATCTTGTCATCTCCGACTGCTGCGCGAACGGCAGTCTGCACCATGGGTGTTCTCGTGCCACCACCCATTAGGATGACGGACGATACTTGGTCCTATAAACAATTAGAATAAGGGAACAAGACAGAAAGATGTACATACTAAGCTCAGTCCAGCGTGAAGCAGTGCGTCGTAGATGGGTTGCGAGTACTTGTCCTTCAAGTCTTCGCATGCAGCCTCAAAAGCAGCGCGAGTGACTTTTGTCTTGAAATCAATGTCCCAAGCGAGACTCTCGACATTGGCAACAGCCTCGGTATTCGCACTAAGAATAGCCTTGACACGTCCTGCCTCTTTCCACAACTTGGCCATGCCACGTTTGTCTTGACGGATGTCTCGTTTGTGCTTGGCGATGAAATCGTCTGCCAGAAGTTCCCGCAACCTGCGGTCGAGCTCTGTACCACCAAGATGGCGGTCATAGCCGACACCTTTGACGGCGATACTTGTCGAGGGTGTCGCGTCCGAGGAAAAGGACACAACGGTAGCACATATGGAGGACGCTCCGGCATCGTAGATGACATGGTACTCTTCGTTGGCAAAGGTGCGTGTCATGGCGTAGTTGACCGCGACCGCAGTGCCGTCGTTGATGAGTGCGAGTGTACGCAGACCGGATATCTCGATCGCGTCCGCAACGGCATCTCGTTCAAACTGGGTGTAGTACGGGGGCACGGTAACGATGACGTCCTGAACCTTCTCGCCAGCGAGAGACTCTGCGAGGCCCTTGACATACGCGAACTCCATGGCGACGAGCTCTTCAATGCTCCATTCTGTTCCGTCACTCCGACGAAGCGCCCCAGTCAGCCGCGGAGTCTCGACAACGTCGGCCGTCGATATCTTCCTAAAGTAGGACACAGGCTGCGAGTCGTACGGCGCGCCCTGGAGCAGCTTTATCGACGAAAATGAATCGGAAGGAAATCTGGAAGCCTGGCGCAACCAGTCAGCGAAACATTCTACACGTTATGGACGGCGTACGAACCAGGTTGAAGGCATCCGAGCCAAATAAACGGTCGTCCTTTTTCCATCCAACAGACGCCTGAATTTTTCGTTTCGAGTCCTTGTTCAGCAGTACGTCGAAGGGGACCCCTGGCTTCATCAGAGAGGCCTTTATCCAGTCCGTGCCATAGTCGATGGCGAGCACGGCGCCTAGCGTCGACGGCAGAAACGCTGCCAAAAATGAGAGAAAAAGCAGATTTAATGTCCGCATTTTCAAGGGAGATGGAAGAGACTGGGCATCGACGTTATATCGAGGACCAAAATGGTAACGGACACGTCGAGTGACACGTGGCGGTGAGGATCACGTGGTACGAACTTGGCAATGGCCACTGGCCACTGGCCAGGCCTTGGCGTTGTGTCCTTCTGGTTTCCTTCCTCCGTCTTCTGTTGAACGCAAGGGCATATAGTACTACTTATTAATTGTTCCAAACGCAGCAATCACCCGGTAAAGCTTGGTCCCGCTTGACACCGACGGCTTATGTAAACCTGCTATTGTTCCTCCATTGTTCACAAAGTACAATGGCCCCTTTGAGGTAATTATAAAAGGACAATGGACTGATCTCCTCCATTCCATCTGTCTCCCCTTCTTGACGACCACCGCCTTTCTCTCCACTTAACGCTCATTAACGCCTGGTTCAGCCGTGCTGAACCACTTCACGTCTACCTTACCTCCCCGGAATCTGAAAGCCTGGTGCTAAAAGTCATTCATTGTCCAAGATGCTTCCTCCCCGTGCTTGTCAGTCGCCGTTGCTTCTTGGATGAAAGTCTTGCTAACGAGCCTGTAGACATCTTCATCGGCCTCAATGCCGTCCGCGTCCTGAGCATCATCGCCCTCCTACTTGTGTTTTCAAGCAACATTGTGACCCTCGTGCACGACGTTCAGGCCGTCAACAAGTTCCTGGCCGCCGGAGAAGACAAGGACTTGACCGACTGCGATTACATCGAGCAAGTGCTTTCAGAGATTTCCGCTTGCTATGTTATTCACGTTCTTTCAGAGGAAGCACTGTCCCAAACCAGGCTGCGGGCATATTCTGGGCTGTTCTCAACCGACTCTTGATCATCTTTCAGACAGTGTTCCTCATGCTGTCCGAGGTCGGGTGGCCCGCATCCTTCTTCCAACGCTTCTTCCCCATTCTTGGTGAAGACTTTGGCTTGGGCGCATTGGGAATCATCCAGTGCTTGTCAGTTTAACGCCTCTTCCCACCCATTTGCCCATCTCACTGTGTTATTTCCAGAATCGGCGCTGCTATTCTCTCTCACCACGTCGACGACTTTACATTGGTTTCCGCCTTCTTCCTCTTCGCCATCGGCTGCCTAAACATCTTCCTCGGGCTCATCTTCCGTCAAGGCGCCAAGCCCAAGCGATCCGTGACCTCATGGCGCGACCACGCGAAGAGCGCAGCCAAGAGCGCCCTTCCCACACACGTCGCGGGCATCCCAGTCCCCACCGGAGCTGCTGCCTCGTTCGTGTCCAAGGCGTTCTCCCACGACGAAGACAAGAGCGCCTCCTCCTCGCCGAGCCCGAGCTTCAAATCGAGTCTGGGATTTGGACGCCAAGGCGAAAAAGCAGCCGGTCTGAAAGGATACCTCATCTCAAAGCCGATGGAGTCCCTCCCTCGTTATGCTCCGAAACCCGCTGGGAACGCGTAAATGAATGAACTTGACTGTTTTCCTGGACACCCGCCGCCCTTTGTATCTATATTGCATCGATTTATTGTATTACGCCTGTACTATTTCCGTGGACGATTATACGTACCTACCACTACCACTACGACATCGATGTAATAAGTAGGGCCTGCATGGCAGGCCATGGAGTTGCCACATTAGAGTACTGTTGGGACTTTTCTCTCATCGAAAGATCAAACAAACTTGGCGTGTCGGTCAATCGGTGCAGGTTTGAACGAAGCTTTGGTCTTCGGGGTAACATTCAGATTGACGCTCGTACATTTGTTGAGAGTTGTTTACAAGTTAGCGCTGCGCGTCATCCTTACATAATGCTGATAACTTGTTCTCGCTACTTTGTGAACGACCGGACACCCTTGGACGCGCTGTGCGGTCTCGTATGAGGCAGCATTATATTATGATAAATTATAATACTGCCCACTCGCCTCGGCTGAGCATCCATAACTGCTTCCGTTTCCACGGCAAGGACCTAGACCTAGATGACAGGTTCTCTTCGGCGCTCAGCTCGCACTCGACCCGACCGACTCCTCAAGCTCTCGCAAATCGGACGCGCGAGTCGTCACACGATCGGCGCCTACAGAGGCCCAGGACGCTCTTGACTTGCTAATATCTTGATGCTCGAATCTGCATGAGCTCTTCGCTGAGTTCGCTCAAAGTCCGCGCGGCTTTAAATAGCTCTGTTCAGTCCGCCCTTATCGAGTTATCTCTCCAACTTCGACGATGAGCACGAGCACCAGCCGAGTCAGTGACAGGGACGTAACAGAGTCAGAGGACGTGGCGCGTCTCAATGCGTACACTCTGATGTGTGCGTCGTTCGCCACGGTGGGGTCTCTGCTCTATGGTATCGACTCTGGCATCATCTCCACTACCATCGCCCATGAGAGCTTTACCGAGTATTTCGCGCCGTATACTGGTATGTCTCTTCTACACTTTACATATACGAACTTCCCGTTCAACTCAGCCCATCATAGTGGACGTCTCTGGTGCCGTGGTGTCGACGTTCTCTGGCGGCAGCTTCATAGGCGTTGTGTGCGCCGGCTGGATGGCGGACCAATGGGGGCGCAAGCGGACGATCCAGTTCGCTGCGCTGTGGGCGCTCATTTCGGGTGCCATCCAGGCTGGCTCGGTTCATATTGGCATGTTCATCGCTGGGCGCATAATAGGCGGGTTTGCCGTGGGTATATTGAGTTGGTTCTTTCGTTTTGAGTGAGAATGCGTTGTTGATGCCAATGGTTATGATGCAGACATGGTCATCCCAATCTACAATTCGGAGATATCTCCCCGCGTTGGGTACGTGTGCAGTTTCTCTTGATGTATCTCATCTGAGTCTTCGGAGTAGAGGGGTCTAGTGAGCGGCCTGCACGCCCAGTCTGTTAGCGTTGGCTTCTGTGTGGCTAACGTGCGTCACTGCTCCGAAATGCGTACCCAGCTCATTCATTTAGTGGATTGGCTACGGATTTTCCTTCGCTTCGGGACAGTTTCAGTGGCGCTTCCCTCTCGCTATCCGTATGTTAACGAAGTATTTCTGTTTCATCCCGCAACCTAACATGATTAAGTACAGAATGTTTCCCGGCAATCGTGCTTCTTATTGGGATACAACTTTTACCGTTCTCTCCGCGATGGCTTCTTGAAAAAGGGAGAGAACAAGAGGCTTTGGTTGTGCATAAGAAGCTTAATGAGGCTGGCGGGACTTACTCTGCAAAAGCGCAGTTGAGGCATTTCAATGAGATGCGCGCACAGATTATGGAATCTAGACAGAACCAGGTTGCGTCGTCTCTTGACCTCTTCCTGACACCTTCGTATCGGAGACGGTTGCTGTTGGCAGTTATCGTTCAGCTGTTCGCTCAGCTTTCTGGTGTGAGCGTCATTAATTGTAAGTCTGTTGATGAATTCCCTTGCGAACAAGCTGACATCCCAATTCTGAAGATTGTTTGTGTTTTACTCTACTATGAAGATGCCCTGTCTGAAGCCCTGCTTTAGTTCAGACAGATCTATACAAAGGCATTGGAGTGACGGGACACAATGTGCGTCCCCAAGTTCGATTGTAAGCGCAGTGACGAGCTCAATCGAGATCCTCTAGATCACTCTCCTCGCAGGCATATACGGTCGGTTCCGCGCGTGTGTGTACATTACATCCATTAACAGGACGTTCGCCAGGCACCGTCGGACCAATATCCAACATCATATGCCTGTCGTACGTCGATCGTTCAGGCCGCAAGTTCGCGCTATGGTTCACCAGTTTGTTACTGGGCATCGACATCGCCGTGGTCATGGCCTCTCCGAGCAATTCAGCCAATCGGATAACAGAGCTGGTAAAGCTGCCACGATCGCCTTCATATTCTTGTTCAGTGCCATGTCCGGTTCAATCGCGCCCTCTTTCAATACTCGCGCTCACATTTTGCTGCAGCTTCTCCTTGGGATACAATACCATCAGTATGGTGTACGTTCCCGAAATTCTGAGCCAGCCCATTCGCGCCAAGGGGTCCGCGTTAGCGGGCTGCTGCAGTCTGGTCGCGAATATTGTGCTCAATCAGATATCTCCTCGAGCCTTCGCCACTATCGGATACAAATATTATACGTTCTTCATCGCAGCGAATCTCCTCGGAGCGACTTTGTAGGTTTTCAGAATATCGGTCGGTGCTTCGGACTGATTACAATGTGTGATAGGGTGTTCTTCTTGTTTGTCGAAACCAAAGGGAAAACACTGGAAGAGATCGGGACAATGTTTGGACAGCCTGTGCCGGCAACGGCAGAAGGTGATGAGACCTCCGTCAGTGGCTTAAGGACGTAGAACGTTTTTCTTCGATGCATGTTCACAAGGAAAGACGATTGCAATAGAAGTAATACCACAACAACAACTTGTACAATTTGCCCGCATGAAAATAGAAACCTGGCCTCAAATTGTTTTCTTGAAAGTAGAAGTGTTAGACCATCCTGATGGATGCGACCGACTCGAACCTTGAGGTTGTCCCACTGGGCAACAATGTGGTCGATCCTTTTAAGTACCATCCTCTTACAGTCATCACACCTTACCTGCCGATGGAGCGCTGTAAGCACAGAGCGGATGTTGTGTTCTGTCAGACCTGTCCAAATAGTGGTCAAGTTCTCCATCGCCAACTGTTATGATAAACGGACTCACTGGGGACTGGATGGTGCCAAATAAGTGATCCAGCGGCGAGAGTCCAAGCCCGCGAAAGTGCAAGATATTCAAAAGAACCGCAGGCCGCAAGGATCGCATGTTGGGGCAGCTGCTCGAACAACACGTCGTACAACTGAATTTTGCGTGTATGATGCATATCGAGGAGGCGTTTAAGATACTCTGGAGCGATGAGTCGTGCTATCTCCTCGGTCAAGACGTTCTCAGTCAGCTCTACCTTGAGAAGATACGACGATGCAACGACGGCAATGTCCTCGAGATCGTAGCGCGATGCCAGGGCATATATATGAAGCGGCGACGCTGCGGCCTGTGCGCATAGATACTCGGCCGGACCGGATCCTGGGTGCATATACGCGTTGACTTCAAGACCGTACGCAGGGAGCAAATCGATCGCTGAGATGACGGAGGACAGCGATTGTGCAAATATGCGGTAAGCCATGCCATATGCCGTGGCTAGGATGATGTTGAGAGCCTCAGAGGAATCCTCCATTACGACGAGATCCGACTCTTTTGTGGGTATGGCAAAGAGACCACCAAAGCCATTGTCGGATGACTCGAGCAGGATCTTGCGATGAAGGTGGTAGATGACGCCGTCGGACGACTTCAATCGTATGTTGGATGAGAGAAGGCCATACACGAATCCTTCGTGAAAGAAGGGAGATGAATGCGTTAATCCGCTTTCAGAGACCTGCTTAAGTGAATGATAGTGTCGCTTGAAGAAGAACAGAAGACTAACCTCGCGTTGATCTTGCTTGTTTTCAATATCGTCCAAGAGTCTATAACTCTCAAACCCTAAACCGTTATCCACCATATCAGAGAAGTTTAGACACTGAAAGTACGAGGAATGCTGGCAAAGACTGCGGTTTGACCCATAGAAAAGAAAGGAGACAGTTAACATTCCAAGAAACAAATCCGTTCTTGTATACCAAAGATAGACCTCGGTGTTCAAATGTAGACGGTCACAAAACCATTGAGTCGTCTGACTAACGTTGTGACCAGCATAGAGTAGGAGGTCTTAACGTTCGAATTATAGGCGCGGTCTGGACAAAGAAGCAAGACTCCATGGCAGGCAGACGCATATAACAAACGAAGTGGTGCTGGCGGTCGACTTGCAGAAGACAAAGCTTGCGAGAAGGCATGTACAAAATACAGTGTATTACATACACCACGTCCTACCTAGCAAAGTTCAGTTCAATCCGAAAAACATCCATGAAATTCGTACCCTTAATAGACTACGACATAGGGTGATTCCCAAAAAAAACAGCGGGGGTAGTTAGCTTATAACCGATAAGCGAATCATGATAGCATTAAGAAATGATAACATGCCTTTTTGTACGTTTCCTCTTTGGAGGCTTCTCTCGTTCATCCGCGTCCAACTTGCGCTTTGAAGATTTGACAACAGGAGATGTGGAATCTTTGAGCCGGACAGAGTGCCATATCGCTCTCTCCAGCTCTCCGCGACCTAAAGAGTCCTCTGAAGGCGCGTTCTGGTTGATCGTAGACGTCATGTCTTCGAGGGCATCGTACAACGTCCTGTAAGTCGCGTGCGTGTACTTGATAGCTTTCCTACCACCAACGAGAGCGAGCACGTCGACCGTGGCCTCGTCAGAGAAGAAGGGTATATCTCGGGGATAGATGAGACTCAGGATGAGCGACGCTGTGGCAGGTCCAACACCCTTGAGCTCGCAGAGAATGTCCAGAGCCAATTTCAGACTGTCCCATGTGCCTTCTGCTAGAGACTCCCGCAGTGCTCTTTCGGTGACCTCCTTCACCTGCGTGGCAGAGTTTTTCTTGATGAGCGCGCGAAGAGCAGGACGGTTCTGGCCAAAAGTAAGCTTGTAGTCCATGATTTTCTGCAGCTCAAGAAGTGTGATATGTATTGGAGAGCGACTTTTGATGTCGCCGACTATGCTGTCGACATCGGACTGCAGGGCCTGCTGGGCGTCCGTGAAGACGGTTTGTCGGGGCTGCGAGCGCACTTGGGCGGGGGTCAGCGAGGCAAAGGAGTGCGTCATATCACTGAGGTTCTAGTCAATAGTGTGTTAGAGAAACTTGACGATCTTACCAGTGATGGTCATGGTCAAAGACAGGGGTCGTCATACATGTGACCGTTGCTGGACGCGTCTGTTGTTGTCTGTTTATCGCAATCCGACTCCGAGTCATTTACCACAGCCAAGATGCCGCCCACTACGTTTAAACTCAACACCGGCGCTGATATTCCCTTCATCGGTGCGTATTCCGTCTCTGTACCGCAGCTGGTGATGGACTCTGATGGCCAGGTATTGGAGCGTCGCCTGCCAAAGTACCAGAAGGCAAAGACACGGCGCGATGGCTAGTCACAGCACTCAAGGTAAACACAGAATGCATGTTCTTGAATACTCCACGTTTTTTGAAACGCTGATAGGCTGGATACCGACACATTGATACGGCAAACATCTATGGTCGGGATTTCAGAACATAGAAGCTACTACTATCCGGTTAACGCTTGGTACAGGGACTGAAACGGCTGTCGCGGAGGCCATTGAGTCTAGTGGCGTTCCTCGGGAAGAGATTTTTATAACAACCAAGCTGAAGTACGTTCCGTTCATCTGCTAACTGTGGAATCTGATACGCAGCCTAGTTGGACGAAACATCATTGCATTCAAGACGCGATCGAAGAAAGTCTGAACAATCTAAAGACTACTTACATTGATCTGGTTAGTTATTCATTCCTACTTCAAGGGGCAGCTGACGAACACAACGATGAAGTACCTGTTACATTGGCCTCAATGTGCCGATTCAGAAGGTACATTGAGGCTGCAATTGCCTGCAGACATACTCAACCTACTCAGATGGCTCCGATTTCCCGAAGAACCCAGACGGGACATACAAGTTGTCGAATCGCTATAATTTCGCCGACTCATGGAAGCAACTAGAAATCGCTTATCACCGAGGGACCTGCAGAGCGATCGGCGTCAGCAACTTTTCGATCAAGACGTAGCGCTCTCCGAGTTATGTTGAGTTCGCGTCTCAGCTGACAGCTATTTTGCAGACTAGAAGAGCTTTTGTTGACCGCAGAGGTTACGCCTGCCGTCAATCAGGTCGAGTGAGTCCAACTGGAATGCTGTAGCGATCATGACTAACGAACTGTGTAGGATGCATCCATATCTGGCACAGAACGAGCTTCTGGCGTATTGCAAGGAGAAGGGAATCACGGTTGCAGCGTACACTCCAGGAGGTCGGTCGACTCGGACAAGGAGACCTAACATTGACTCTTTCGTTCAGGCCGCAATGTTGTTCGAAGTGATCCCGAAATCGCCCAGATTGCTACACGGTACGACGCTACGCCCACTCAGGTCATCTTAGCGTGGCATGCTGCGAGAGGGACTGTCGTTCTTCCGAAAAGCATAAACGAAACAAGACAGAGGGAAAACCTTCTCGTTAGTACCGATGATACGTGTGATGAAGACGAAACTGATTTTAGTCAAGGTTCCAGACTTGCAAGACGAAGATTCTAAAAGGATTGACGCATTGGATCGCAATCAGAGGGTGTCGAATACAGCTGACAGTTACGGTCAAGTATATGGTTGGACCTACGAACAACTCGGCTGGTAGCCTACATCAATACTATAGAACTCGCCGCCATGGACTGTTGGAGGCAATATTAAAACTTTCTGCGAAAGTTATTCACCAGATTAAACTCCGTAACAAATCCCTTTCCCAGCCCGCACGCCGTCGCTCCCAGTCGCTATCTAGATCTGTCTCTTGCTCTTTCGAAATCGACCTTTTTCCCGACGGTAAAGCGTTCCCCGACTGGAAAGCTCTAAATCCGCAAGACGATCTCCCTCAACAAGTCATCGACATCAGGAAAAACTCACCTTGGCTAATAACAGTACCTGAGAGATGTAGCTCCGATAGCAGTGTAGGAACTCCCCTTTGGTAGTGCCTGATGGCTCTCACCTAAATGCGATACCCTTGCTGGCTTTGCCTCGACTTCGCTGCCCAATCACAATGTAACATAGCACTACTGAGCATTGGATTTAAACAATACTAGTACTGTACATACATGCGCGGACATACAAAGGTGATTGTAGCTCGGAAACATTGTGCGAATGGTACTTATTCGCACAATGTTTCCGAGCGAGTGTACCCTCGGAGCCCATACCATAAGATGACCGAGAGCCCACTGTATTGAATCACCGAATATCCCGCAGCCGAACGATAATCCAACTGGTCGCGCACCGAACGGTACTGTCTTTCGGGAACGCCAATCGCCAGTTGTGAGACCCCCCAGATTTCTCCACAAATAGACTGCGTCAAAATCCATCCAAAACACTGGTCGCCGCACGGTGCGACAGTGCTATACCCCCATATTCCCGATATGATTCCTCAGTCTTCAAGGAAATGTGTCGCGCACCGTGATCCTCTCCGCCCCACCGCCAACCGCACGACCTCCTACTGCCCCGCCTGAGCCGCCAGGTGACGACAGTGCCAGGCTGCGAACTCAGAATATGTGCATCGAGCAAGAGGTGGCGGACGCCTCCCCTCGAGGATCTCTAGAGTTTCCTGCCAATTGCGCGAGTCGGTCTGCTCGTCCCGCAACACCTCCTTCTCACGAACGACAAACTGCTTGGTGCATAGACTAAGACCAGCCTGGGCGTCTGCCCTCCAGAATATCGAGCGTTAGCTGACGTTGAATCGAGACGTATTCATGATCTCGAACGGTCTCCTCGAGTGTGCGGATCATCTTCGTCGCCCTCGTTCCTACCCAACTCTGCTCAACGTGTCGACCGTTGCGTCCCTGGAGGGTGCTGCGACGCTTGAGGTCAGCACTGAGGTTGTTCGTGCTTGATTTCATGGTGATGTCAAAGATGGATGTGAATGTATGTGATAGAGATGGGACAAGAAGGGAAAGGAGCTATGTAGCAGCTCTTATAGGCCGTGAAGAGGGGCCACATTCTCAGAACGATCAAAATCGAGGTTTCGGTCCCCGAGTCGAGACAAGCACCAAAGCAAAACGCAGATAGTTTACAGAGCAGGCCCATGTTGGTAATGAGGGCCCGTGCCTCCACCGTCGCTGTGCCGATATTTGTTGTTAAAGGCGGTCGTAGCGCGACCGTCAATCAAAACTCGTGCTCGAAACGAATTATACTTCAGACGTACACTGTTACAACCTGACAATGTATACTGAATCAGATCCACTCTCCTGCCCGACAATAATGATTGACCTGACCTGGTTTAAGCGCTCTCGGCTTTCACCTTTAACCCTTCTGCCATCGCGTCGAATCCGAAACGCAGATTCTTGCCAACAAAAAACCTAACAAGATAGGCCAATATCCCATTGAAGACCTCTACGCTTTCGTACTTGACGCGTCCGTCGGCCTCCACCGTGAGCATCTGCCATCGTTCCGCATGCAAGAGCCATTTAGGTGGCGAGGCAGTACACCATGCGACGCGGTGATTCTCGTTGTCCAGAAAGGTACAGCACACAAAAGCGGATGACCTTTGATAGAACGGGACGCTGTAGCTGAGAGACGGAGGTAGATGAACGGACAAGGACATGTATTGCCCCTCAGCGAGTTCATGCCCTGTAGGAGTGCCAGCTCGGTCTGTGACCTTTTGATCACGCCTAATGGAGGAAAGAGTTTAGGATTTTGACGGGCAGTGGAAGCAGAAGACATATGTACACGAAAGGATTCCTGGACATGCATTAAACGCGTTGAGCAGCCAAAAAGGGGGGTAAAATGTACCATGATTTGTATCTGTCGAAACCAAGGAGAAGTTCCCATACTTTTTCGACGGGGGCGTTGATTATGGAAGATCCAGAGACTGAGAATATAGCGTCAGAGGTGCTAGGCGGGAGTTTAGTAGACATGATGGTGGTTACGGTGCAACCGGAGATGATTTTCCCACGTGGGCGTTCTGTTCCCATACATCAACTTTCAAGTCCATTCAGCGCTAGGATACTTGCCTCCAAAGCAAAGGGGAATGCACTCATCTAAAACGTCCTGCACTGCGACGATATTGATTCTCATCTACGTGTAGCGCCCCCCACGGATCGCCGTCATGTTGAAACCTGCTCACTACCTGCTCTGTCCAACAGACGCGGCTCTGCGCAGTACGGTGACAGCTCCACTAGCGGCGCGGCTTGCTATCATTCATCCACTAACTGCACCACGTCTATGTCATAAGGCTCTCTGTGGTCCTATATAACAGCCTCAACTGCCTTGGACTTCCTTCAACAACCACCAACCACCAGTATCTTCACACAATGGCTGCTCTCTTACGCCTATTCTTCTTCGTTTCTCTCGCGCTCTTAGCTTACAGCACACCTATCAGTCAGCTCTTGTCCTATCTGTTGTTGCCAAGGAACCACTAATCTCTCTTTCAGGCGCTGGCAAGCGTGACTGCGAGGTAATTGCTTCATGCTCGCTCCCCCAGCTCACCAGACATTAACGAATTCCATCGACAGGTGGCTCCTACCGAAAAGGACACCTGCGTAACGCTTACGCGTCGGGGACCGCCTTGGCTTTCTGAGCCTGAAGCAGAAGCTCTCGCTGTTGAGAGCGTTCGTGTCTAACGAGCTTTGGGTGTCGAGTAAGTTCACATTTGCTTTCTTTACCTTCATTGCTTGACCTGTGGCTCTCTCAGAACCTTCCACTCTTCTGCAATTGTGAATGTTATTTGGATTCCGAGAGTAACTTGAGCTGGAAATTTATATTTAAACATTAGCTTTGAATTAGAGATGTCAATGCGGCTACTCACGAAGACGGAATGCCGCGTCCACCGTCCAGTCCTTATATAGACGACACAGACGATGCGAAAAGAAAAGACGATGAGCCCTTCAAGGGCAAGTTTGGAGTGGTCAACCCGGCGGAGGTTTCCCTCGTAAAGCTGACAATTACATGTGCATATATGCGCTGGTGTTCCCGTAGAACAGACACCAGAGGTATTGAATTTTTGAGCAATACAACAGCCTTAAAGAACACTTTAAGGTACCGTGGCGATCGCGAACAAGAGAGCGGCACGTGGAACACTTATGTTTCAGTGATGTGACAGGTAACGTCACACACGCGTCTAAATTGACGACCAACTCGGACTTCACGATTCTAGTCTGGCACATAGGTCCGCGTATGTATCGCTTTGGAACCTTTATTGTGATGCTCATTAAAAATATTAGATCGGTCCTTATCAATAAACAATTCGTGTCGACGTTGTCTGACTGCAATCACTTGTTGCTTTAAAGACTCGTTTTTGAGGCGAATCCTACAGGATGACTTGTCTGGATACAATTACCAGCATTCTTCGCCATACACGGCCTCTGCTCGGCTCTGACGTCCCCTGGATCTCATCCAACATTACCAATCTAAAAAGTCAACTACTTGACCTAGACAATCTTGCCATGTCTTCTCCTGCCACTACCATCGACGATGACTCTCGAGATACCATCCAAAGGCACCTCGAGATGCACAAGTCTGCTTTGGCGCCAATTGGGCGGCTCCCGCCTGATGTCCTATTGGAGATATTCTGGTTTTGCATGCCAGACCCGAACGAGGATGCGACGCACACGAGCTGCGATGCCCGCGGATTACGATGGGTGCTGTCACACGTATGCTCCTTCTGGCGACACATCGTCCTGACGTGCCCCTCGCTGTGGTCTACTGTAGTGATCCAGCCGCCGTTCGGGAAGCATGCAGTGCCCACGCTGGAGCGGCATCTCCATCTTTCCGGGACACTGCCTCTTCATGTTGCGGTCATGTTATCGGGTTCAGATACAACGTATGACGTGAGCATCCGGCGGCTGATATCGAAGCATTCGAGGAGATGGCGACTTCTGGATATGCGGATGCCCAAGATACGAGTAGAGACTATATTTTCTGAAATCGGACGCGGCGCTCTTCCCTTACTTGAAGAAGTCTCGCTGGAATGTGATGTTTCACCGCTTTTGGAGAGCGGACTTCAGCTGGATCCAGTGCAGGCTACGCTTGTGGTTTTGTTAGGGCATGGGCCCAAGCATACACATCGCACATGGTTCTTGGATTCGCCATTGTTGAGACGCGTATGCCTTCTCGTCTGTCCAGGGAGTGGAATCTCGATGCACCCAAACGTCACTCATTATTCCGCTATCCACTTCCACTCGGACGGGTTAGAATCTATCCTCGAGCGAGACCAGCTTGTTGAGCTCAACATGATTGACCTCGACCCTATCCATCTTTCCATACCGCCCATAACGCATCAGAATATCCAGAACCTGCGGACGCCGGCGGTGTCACTAGAAAATCTCGACATGCCGCAACTGGTAGAGTTGACCATAGACGACGAAGATCTCACGCCCATGCTTGACTCGCCTATAGCCACTGCCCATACGGATTATCTGATAGCGTTCCTCGATCGCTCGCAGTGCAAGTTGCGGAACCTCCACATCTATGATTTGAGCATCACGACGGACAAGCGTCTCCTCACGGACGTGCTTCCCTCGCTGGCGGTCACCATCCGGAGTGTGGGCTTGTCGATACATCCCATCGATGCTCAGGACTTGGTCGTCGAGATGTTTACTCGTTTCACGCGAACCGCGACGTCAGTTGGATTAGTGCCGAACTTGGAAGCGCTGGATCTTTCGCTGCCGGAGTCAGAGACTGTTGTTCTGACACCGCAGGCGAAGGACGCGATATTCGATATGGTGAAATCACGGCGGAATAACGAGTGGGCGAAGGTGTGGAAGGCACCGTTGTTGAAGGAGTTTCGGTTCGACAGCGATAACAAAACGTACATGGCAGAGCTGAGAGAGTTCTGTCTGAACGACTTGGAGAAGGGTGGTTTGAGGATACTCAAGCCGACTCGTAGTTCATGGCTGTTGTGGCAGGGTCCGTGGTTGGACCGCGAGAACTGGGTATAGTAAGTTTTTGTTGTATCATTGTGTAGAATCCGACGAGCAGTGACCCGTGGATTGCATGAAAGACACTCAAGAGTACGTAAAGCCAACCGTTAGCATTGTGGCGAAATTCGATCACGTGTACAGCATACCGTGTCACGTTTACCCCTTTTTCTCTTGCTTCCTTCCTCCACCCGCGTTTCCCCATCCCCAACCCGCCCTTCATGAAATCCAAGAAATTACAGCTACTATACACGATTATACTGCCTAGACCGCCTTTTGAGATACCACCGTCGTATACGGATCCGATATACAGGATTGACGATGCGGGAGCAGGGAGGGACAGTGTGGCGTCGTGGAACTCGGTTGCGTCGCTTCGGTCGACGAGCACGCCCGTGCGGCCGAGGACGGTCTGTAGCCCCGAGGTGCGCCGCTCTGCCAGGCGATAATGGTATCGATAAGCTAATGTTGAACAGGTGGACGAGTTCGGTGTCATGGTATGTTGCTTTTTCGTCAACATTACCGCCATAATTCGAGCATCTCAAGGTATCGCCTTTGCCAAGGAGACCGAGGTCGGACTCTGTGAGTGTTTTTAAACCCAAATAGAGCCGCGATTGACCATTACTAGACCGCGTCTGAGGTATGTAACAACGGCTTGGCAGCGTACGAGGATCTTCATGATTTCAGACTTCGTATGGTGAAGAGATCAACCGGCAAAATAACGTACACCGCCCTCTCGTCTTTTTTCCAGCAAAATCTGAACCCTTCCTATAGTCCTTCACCTTGAGCAGGCCAACGTCCTCGGTCAGTATCTTGTACCACATCTTTCCTCGGTCTCACGCCTTTTCCAGATTCGCCTCCGCCGCAAATTCAGCTCCAAAGAACTACGACCTTCCCCTGCAAAAAGACGTGAAATTTTATCGCTACCTCAAATCAGACGTCCCAAATCTATAGAGAGGAACAAAGTTTCCGCGAAAACTATGGTCTGCCACCAGAGCAAACTGCCCAAAAGTCCAACTAATCGCTTTTCCTAGCCCGCACGCCGCCGCTCCCAGTCGCTCTCGAGATCTGTATCTTGCTCTTTTGAAATCGACCTCTCCCCCATAATTGAGGACGTCAAAGCGTTCCCTGACTGGAAAGCTCTAAATGCGCAAGACGATCTCCCTCAACAAGTCAACGAACTCGCTTCTAGCACAAACGCTACCTGCCCAAGCCGTAGCTCTCGTGAAGCCACATCTCGAATTCCATCTGTTGTTCTGACCTTTCCGACACCTGAGCTAGGCACTGCGGATTGGGCACCTGGTGCAGAAGAAGGCAAGGGCATGCACGAGACTATTGTGCCGCAGTTTTCACTTCCCTCTGACGAAATATCGCGCTTGTACGAGTCCGAAGAAGCTGGTTCTGTCCGAGTCAAGGAGAGGAAGCCCTGTCGGAGGTGTACACGATCTGGAAGTCCCTGTGCCTGCGAGGCGAGTCTTGAAATAGAGGAACCGGTCGTGCATGAGCAGGCGATGAAAGCAACTGGTTCGAAAAGGTTCTGGACAACTGTTCGAATAAGGCTTTCGAGGAGCAGGAGGCGGCTGGCGAGCATGTTCTGAATTACATTTTATGTACATAACTATTAAAGCGAAACCTAGACCTTTGGATAAACGCGATACCTTTTATGACTAAGGCGTGTATGCTGCTCAGTTCAGAGTGTAGTGTCGTACTGAGTATTCAATTTGAAAAATACTGTACATACAAGCGTGATTGCAATTCTGTAGGCTCATGCACACCCCTAGATGTGGACTTGTTTTGCGAATGCAATGTCCCCCGTCAATGCGAGTAGATAACTCATAGCGTCTCTTGATTTGGCCTAGCGTAATCATAGAATTCGATGGACATACAAAGGCGGTTCTAGCTCGGTCGCACAATGCGTAAACCGAATGGAAACTTGAACATATCGAATGTCTGCCGAGCTTTTGACCAATGAACCCCAATTTCCCCGTTTGATAGGCAGCAGAAATGGATAGTCCATGATAAAAGTGTGTCTCTGAAGTCTGAACCGCGTCGGTCGAGCGTGGGTCGAGTTGGGGTCGAGGAAAAGGTGGAGGCTTCGGTAAAGTCCGGACTCCGATCTTGCTCCGACCATCCGGCTGTCGGCATCAAATGTGGGTCGACCGCAAGGGCCCGACTCATCGCTCTGAGTCTCTGCTTCGTCGTTTCGGTTCCAGCTCGACTTGGAACACGGATAATACCCTTGATCTGCGGTTTAGTCGTTCAACAGCGACCTGTGGTTTTCTGACAAAGCGCGCACAGAGTGCAATCGACGACCGTTTAAAAAAACTCGGATTCTCTCCTCCTCCCGACATCGCTTTCATTAAGTGGATCTCCTGCAGATCATCATTCCAACCAACTTGGACTCATTTTGTTTGCGGCTCTAGCCCCGGATTGACTGAATTCTCTGAGTCTGATCAACGAAATGACATACGTCCAACCGTGACTTTGTCTACGCTGTGGTCCGCGGCCCCTGCGCACCCGAGCACAGGCTCTTCAGTGGCTCTTCCCGCATCGTTCAAACAGTCAAGAAGCCCGCCGTGCCTTGCGGGCCTGTCTACGCTCCGTTATGTACCTGTGGATGCATATGTTTCGCAGCCTCATCACCGGCACCTTTCTTGAACTGGACATCCCGAGTGATCCCATTACTCCAAATGAGGCTCTCATACCAGGTACGACTGCGTCTCGGGATTCATGAGACGCGCATGCCTAGTACCGCCTCGACCCAAACCGGGCGTATTTCTCGGGCGACGTGGTGGGTTTGATGCGGCACCCTCGCGAGGTATTGTTCAACAACGCGAAAACCGCCAAACTTTGACAGAAACGGATCACGGTCCCCGCACAGTTTTCTGCCATATGCACTGCAGCATTGAGTGGTTTGAAGGAGCGGAATGGGAATGGGGCTGTATAAAAGGACCAGCGGGTGGTCGTTGTTTCACCATCGTTTGGTTTACTACTACTTCCTCAGACATGATCTCTGTGCTCGTTGCGTTCTCGCTTGTAAACGCTGCTCTAGCGGCGGTTTACACCGATCCCAGCGAGCTTCCGGCCCACAAGAAATACGACTTCATTGTCGTAGGAGGTGATGATTACCAGTCTATCGATTTATCTGTATTAATGCGCCAGTGCAGCGGGGACTGCAGGCAACGTTATTGCGGCTCGGTTGGCTGAGAGCAAGAAGACATCTGTACTGATCATCGAAGCGGGTCGAAGGTAACTTTTGTTGTCTATTACTGAAACAGCCATGTTCATTGATTTTGACTAGCAATACCGGATTCGACTCAGACTTGATCACGATTCCTTTCCTGGGCCCGACCGCGTCTCCGTTCACAACCTTCGATTGGAACTACACTACCGAAGCCCAAGAGGCGCTTCAAAATCAGACCATCGCTTACCCACGAGGATATGTGCTGGGTGGAAGTAGTTCGACAAGTACGGCTTCTGCTTTGTCACTTCCATAAGACCTAATGTTTCCCTTACAGACTACATGGTCTACACTCGCGGCTCTTCGGACGACTATGACAAGTTCGCTGAGATCGCCGGTGACGATGGCTGGAATTGGGATAATCTTTTCCCATATGCGCTCAAGGTACCTCTTTCAATATAATCTATATATGACAACCTTGCTGATGGTATCACTAGAACGAACGCCACGTTCCTCCCAACGACGTAAGTGGCTCTATCCGTGTTCCTGGACTACTTAGCTGAACTTTCCTTCAAGGGACACGACGACAGCGATCAATACATTCATGACATCCACGGCACCGATGGGCCTCTACTCACAAGTGTCTACGGTTGGCCCGCTGATGTCGATAAAACTGTCATTGCTACGACTCAGGAACTAAGCGATGAATTCCCCTTGAACCCTGATTACAACTCCGGTAACATGTTGGGCGTTTCTTGGATGCATAGTAAGTCCTCTCATATCTCCGCATACTTATCACTAATATAGGTCTTTTAGGCACGATTGGTGGCCCATTCCGAAGCAGCTCCGCCACAGCCTACCTCGAGCCTGCACTGAAGAAACGTTCCAACCTAGACCTTCTTTACAACACCCAAGTCACTCGTATCATTCAAACCGGCACCTCCGACGATGACCTCCCACTCTTTACCCAAGTCGAATTTGCACGAAACTCTTCTGGTAAGTCACTCCATTTCCCAACCTGATTGTCCGGCTCAGTTCTTTCAGCTCCTCGGTATACCGCCACGGCCAAGAGGGAAATAATCCTCTCCGCCGGGGCCATCGGCACACCTCAGATCCTCCTACTCTCCGGTATCGGTCCCGCCGCAGAGCTCGCTCAAGTTGGTATCGATTCCATCGTGGACCTTGCGGAAGTGGGAAAAAACCTCGTCGACCATCCTCTCCTTCCCATCCAGTGGAACACCAACAGCAATAACACCTTGGACCCGTTTTTCCGCCCAGGACCTGCTCTCGATGCAGCGCTTGATGAGTACCACCAAAACAAGTCCGGCCCACTTGCCGCTAATGGTGTTTCGAACCATATGTACGTCTTGCACGCTACGCGATGTGTGCATGTTTATTGATACGTTGTAGGGGTTTCTTCCGTTTTCCTGAAGACTCGGAGATCCTAGCCGAATTCGACGATCCCACCAGCGGTCCGGGAGCTCCTCACTTTGAGCTTGCCTTCGCTGTACGTGCTCACCCCATATCCTCCGTCACAACTAACTCATCTCCCCAGAACGGCTTTTTCACAACCTCCCAACAAATCCCCACCTCCGGGTCCTTCTTTTCCATGATAAACGTCATCGTCACACCCACCTCTCGTACGTCCGTCCCCCTCCCCTCCCCAAACCATCCTAACTTTTTCTTTCTAGGCGGCGAAGTAACCTTGACATCGAACGACCCCTTCGCGCACCCGAACATCGACCCTCGGATGCTCAGCACCGACTACGACGTCCAGGCCATGATCGGGAGCGTCCAGGCCGCGCAGCGCTTCACCGCCGCGAGCGCTTGGAGCGATGTCATCACGGGCCCGTTCATCGACTCTGTGAACGCGACGACCCCCGAGGGCATCCAGGAGTACATGTCGCTGTGGGCCACGACCATCAAGCACCCGTTCTGCACCGCCAGGCTGAGCAGCGTCGAGGGCGAGGGTGTCGCTGATGGGCAACTGTTGCTCAAGAACGCTGCGGGCGTTCGGATTGTTGACGCTTCTGTATTCGTAAGTCGCTTCTTTCAGTGTACTGAAACTTTTCTGACGTTTCCGACAGCCTATCATTCCGGCTGGCCATCCTCAAGCAATGATCTATATCGTTGCAGAGCGCGCTGCCGATGTAATCAAAGAAGCCCATGGTCTTCCTGTTTGGTATTTAAATTGAACGGTCCCGGTGCGGAACACAATCTTTATTTCCATAAATATTTACTATCACTATCTATAAGTATGGTACGAACAATACTAATAGACTGCTTATCGTCTCGTCTTTTAAATCTGTACGTTGTCGTTTGACTTCATTTTATTACCTCCAACGGAGTTGAAGGACGTGGATTGACGCCACATTACACTCCGACTAGCTTATTGGACTCGTGGAACGCCCTTGCTGGACATGGTCGAACAAAACAAGTTTTGGCAATTATTGCTGTTTGTATGCTTGTTTGCATGCCGAAGTACTTGTGACTCTCCGCAAATTCAAAGATCAACTCTCTTGCCTCGCATTATCTTTACCCGTACTTCTCCAGTCTCACTCCAAGTCGATGCCACTTCCTGAAGTAGTCATGAGTAGATGAATTTAGAATACTTAGTAAGTAGCAGGGCAGCAACAATCGCGAAGGGATACGTCCAAAAGAGTGCGTCCCATTTAAGAAGAGAACCCTTGTCCATCAAGGAACAAGTCAAGAACAAGTGGGCAAGGAGTTAACCACTACAAACTGAGGCTGTGGGCGTCTGTCCTCATCCCTGGGCCTGAATGTTGAGCGCCAGTTTCTCATGGAACAACCTTTGTTCCCTGTCTCGAACTCCTCATGCATCCCGGGCATGGTACAGCGGGGTTCGACTTCATTACGGATTGGTGCTGAGGTAGCTGCGAGTCGCGACCTAGTTACGTTCTGTACAAACAGGACTGTGAATTCATGCAGTAGGAAAACTAAAGACAAATCAAGCACGCAGGAAGTGACAAAAAAGTAAGTACTGGTAGTAACCTGAACAGAATATCTATGAGCTTGAGAAGTTGACAGTGGAGAGATCAATGAGTACTATAGAGTTGAGGAATGTGGACAAGCGTGGGGAATTTAGATCACTACTGGCTATCAGTATCTCAACCTCTCGTGAAGAAGGTCTTGGCCAGTCTGCCAGCGCTCCTTCTCCTCCTCGAGCTCGGCACGGATGGAGCGCTCAGTCGTGTTGGCAAAAACAATGCCACGGTTATCCATTGACAGTGCTCGGACGGCATCAATGACCCAATTCTGGCAGTCCCAGTCGGTGCGGTGGCGGTGGATGGGAACGGCTCTGAGCCACTTCTCCAAGTTCGGGATGTCGGAGGCTGCAACTTCGCCAACCTGCACGCCGCCACAGTACTTGTTGGTTGCGTCGATAGTAAAATCAGCGGATTCGAAGCAGTAGGAGTCCATGCCGCCCATCAGCTGAAAGATGCGCGCGGAGCCTAGTACGATATCAGTGATAACCGCGAGCGCCCAATGCTCTGTGCGGCGAGGATGACCTATGAGCTCGTACTGGGAGATGATTACTGGGAGGTTCGACATGGGAGAACAAAGGGAGTGAAGATGGCTGATATAGTCATATTCTGGTCATATTTATACTTCCTTGTAGGCTTGTACCTATGTGTGTTGTATTACCATGTGTGGGACGGGTGTGGGTCCTGGGAAGCCATTATCTCCGGACGCCAATCACCTATTTCCAAGTCCGCTGCAAGCACCTGACCCGGGTCTGCCCCTCAACTTGAACTTCACCCATCCAGCGCTCATGATCCTGACGTTACTTCGTTGGATGATATCCAGTTTCACGAATCAGTACCGCCGTTTCTGGTTGCCACACCTAATCCAGCATGCCAAAACCATATACCCGCCCGTCTACAAAGGCGGAGGCTCCGTTTGTCGTCTCTCAGACGGCACCGTGCTTAAGACCGGTCCCGCCTGGCAGATACGCGCCGAGGTGGATGCCATGCACCTTGTAGCTTCTCAGACGACGATTCCTATACCACGAATCTACGACATCTGGTTTGACGGGGAAAAGGGCTTCATCGTCATGGAGTTCATCGACGGCGAGAATCTGCGGCGTGCATTCTTTACGACTCTCACAGAGGAGCAGCGCTGTCATGTTTCCCGCACACTTGCGAGCTATCTAGAGCAACTGCGCCTCATACCACCACCGGAGAAACTGGGGCCGCCAGGTTGGATTGGTGCAGCGAACGGAGGACCGTTCTGTGAGCCTTGCCTGTCGTGGAAACGCGAACCTCTGGGCCCGTTCCCCAGTCTGAGCGCGTTCAACGACTATCGTGTATCACTTTACGACAAGTTTGGACGCATACATCCACCAATAGCAGTTCGCCTAGCCGAGTTGCGACACTCCATGGCCGACAACCAACGCGTTGTATTCACACATGCGGATCTGCACAGCGATAACGTTATAATCCGAGTTCGCGGCAAAGGAGCAGAGCATGTCGATGTCGTTGCGATCTTGGATTGGGGGTGCGCGGGGTGGCGGCCGATATTCTGGGAGGCTTTCAAGGTGATGTGGTTGTCCCCGCGCCCAGGAATCTGGAAGGAGAAGCTGGTCGATCGGCTATGGGCTGGAATGGAGATGGATAATGAGCGGGAGCTAGAGCTTTGTATGTTTAGCAATTCAATGCCTCCAGCGTAGCACTTTACACGCTCGATTTACTCATCCTGCCTGTCTCATTCTAACATAAGTCGACGCCACTTCCTGAAGCCAACCCTCTGGCAAGTGATCCACACATACATGTTGTTTTACTGGCGGCATTCCGACCGCAAGCGCAACCAAGTGAGATGTTAACACTTGCCGAGTTCTGTAACGTTAACATACTAGAGGCGTGAACAAATCAGTAGAACGCACTGCACATGAAATACTGGCTCAAGGAAGGTAAGGGCACGGAGTCGTGGTTAGTGCTAACTTGGCAGGCCCGAAAGAGCTGGCTCCGGAAGACTCTCAGATGGTACTGAGCGCTCGGTAGGATGACTGTTTCTAATCCGAGATACGCGGACGTGAGGCGAAAAGTAAAACTTTGCCATCACCACAATGTTGTCTCCTCTAAATATGACTATCCCGATTGATTCATGACCACGTACTCTGCTTTTCACACCACAGAGCAAAAATCAGTTGATATTAGAGTAAGTACAAGCATTTTCGATACTACAACAATGAATTTCTTATCTTCTCAAACCGTCCGAAGTCTATATGTAATCTTGTCGTAACGTCCCAAGTCTTAACTTAAACCTGGGCCTTCTTGTCCTGCTCAGCGGCGTAGAGGAGGAGGTCGCAAACACGGCGAGAGTAACCCCACTCGTTGTCGTACCAGGAAATCAGCTTGACAAAGTTCTTGTTAAGCTGGATTCCGGCGTGGGCGTCGAAGATCGAGGAGCGCGCGTCACTGATGAAGTCGGTGGAGACAACGCTGTCCTCGGTGTAGCCAAGGATACCCTTGAGGGGACCCTCGGAGGCCTCCTTGATGGCAGCCTTGATCTCGTCGTACGACGCGGACTTCTCGGTGCGGCAGACGAGATCGACGACGGAAACATCGAGGGTAGGGACACGGAAGGAGAGACCACTGCAAAAGATGTAAGAAAGATAGATCGGACGCGATAGAAATGGATCACGAACGTAAGCTTGCCGTTGAGGGAAGGAATAACCTTGCCGACGGCCTTGGCGGCACCAGTGGAGGAAGGGATGATGTTGTTGTTAACGGAACGTCCTCCACGCCAGTCCTTGTTGGAGGGACCGTCGACGGTCTTTTGGGTGGCGGTGGTGGCGTGAATGGTGCTCATCAAGCCCTCAACGATACCGAACTTGTCGTGAATAACCTTTGCCAAGGGAGCAAGGCAGTTGGTGGTGCAGGACGCGTTGGAAATCTGCAAAGATGAGATTAAGAGATGGATGATGTCATATAGCCATGGTGATACATACGACGGTGTATTTGGGATCATACGCGTCGAGGTTAACACCGCATACAAACATGGGTGCATCGGCAGAGGGTGCGGAGATAATGACCTTCTTGGCGCCGCCCTTCAAGTGAGCAGAGGCCCTATCGACAACCATCAGCATCCAGGTAAAGCAGTGATAAATGGAGCATACTTGTCTACGGTGGTGAAGACACCCTGCAAGGACTATCAGCGACGGGCAATGTACAGATACCGAAACCGGGCTTACGGTCGACTCGACGATGTACTCGGCACCAACAGATCCCCAAGGAATGGCGGAAGGGTCGCGCTCACCGTAGACGGCGATTTCCTTGCCGTCAATGAAGAGCTTTCCATTCTTGGTGTGGACGTCACCCTTGTAACGGCCGTGGACGGAGTCGTACTTGAACATGTACACCTACGGGAGATGTGTCAGACATCGGCCGACGCCAACCGCTAGGAGTGACTCACCATGTAGTCAAGGTCGATGAAAGGGCTAGATGAGAGCTCGGGCTAAGTAATAGAAAGCAAAGAAAAACTGGGACACGTACTCGTTCACGGCGACGACATCGATGCCCTCAGAGAGCAGCGCATTACGGAGGACGATACGGCCGATACGACCTATTTTCCGTGCTCAGCAGGCGATTTTGCAGCCGACGACGCGTAGAAAACTCACCAAAACTGTAGAGGAAAAAAACTAGGTCAGACCCGATTTTGGATCCCTGATCCCCAAAGAATGGCAGCGTACCCGTTAATTCCAACGTTGACCTGTTAGAGGCATGAGTACAACGCCAGTGACGACGAGCAGACAGGAGTGCTCACCATGATGAACGATAAGAACGATGGATTTTTTTCTTCGAGGTGGTGGTGGTGGTTGAGGAGAAGGGTTGCGAGGATGGCCCTTTTATATGCGCTGCCATTGATAATCGGAGATCGATTCAATTTACGTCATCGATATCCAAGTTCGAAGGTCTACTGTAACTGGTGGAATGGAAATGCATGTTCTCGGCTCGTCGTAGTTCTCGAATACGTTGCCTACGTCGACCTAGATACTTGTCTGTCTATTCCTGCTGTAATACATCCTTGTCGGTTCAAGCTCCATCGACAGTTAATCCGACTTTAGGAGGTGCTTCAATCATACCGCCATCCTTTCGGACCATGTCGGGTGTTGCTTGGCACTCGAGCCTTTCTGCAGTCCATCCAGATGACACAGGAGGTCCTGGTCTGCACCTTTGTCTGCGCGAGGACTGGCTCGGTCATAGCCGCCCTCGGTGTGATCATTCGTTCTAGATCGCATCCACCAATCAATGGCCTGCGAACTAACAACGCATGTGCGCTCTTTCGTTTACGCGGCACCCAATACACCAAGACCGACGTTCACGATAGCACCACCAGATATCCGAACAATTCGTACTCGTCTCAGAGAGCCATTTATACATGCAATTAGAAATCTAAGCCCAGGGATACCAGAAATCTGCCAACACAGGGTATAAGTTCTGGGCGACGTCCCGGCCTATAACACGCGGCGGTGGCATCAGCTTCTGGTATCAAAAGGCCCTCTGGACTCACCCTACTATGAATACAACAAATATCGCCTCTGCTATGCTTTCTCATCGTCGACCGGTTCTTGGTATCTCGACGCCGCCTCTGGTACCTTCTGCAGGCCCTCCTCCATACGCCTCACAGACTGGCACGCAACATACGTCCTCCCCCGCTCTACCCTCTCGCGCAACCTGAACGTCGTAACCACCGACGCCGTGCCCGCCAGGACGAGTGTCACGATGCTCACTATCGCTAGATAATCACCGGGCACCAAGTGTCGCAGCCGCAGATACCCCGTCCCAAAGTTTAGAAACGCCGTCGCGACAACCGCACCATCCAGTTAGTCTTCTCCTCCTCCGAGATCTCTGACAGCGCGACTCGCCAGGAAAGACTATATGGCGATGATGAACGTTCGCTCTCGCCGAATCAGAAACGTGGACCAGTACACGTACCCAGCGTTAAGCGCGCCTAGTATCACTGTCAAGCGATCTGTGAGTAACTCCTTCCAATTTAGCATTCAACAAACATCACGTACGCCATCTATGCAGGGAATTCGTCATCATTAACGCGACTGGAGCAATGGAACGAACTCACCCGCATTCAGAGGTGCTGCAGTTCATCTTCAAGTTCAACTTGGTATTGGATTGGAAGCTGGTATACGCGAGACAGGACAAGATGGGGTAGGATGGTCAGTAGGGCGCATATATCCCCTGGGTGCGCTCCTATCCCGACGCGCGTGTGATCCGTACTTGTTAGCGGCGGCCCCTGTCCGACGCGCGGATGATTCGCGAGCAGGTAATCCCCCTAGAGTCAACCTAGAGTGCGTCCTTGCTTTGGGAGGGTCTGCGTCGGGATCTAGCTATATAACTTGAGGACTATGGCGACGTTCCGTCATACCCGCGTCTTACGTTGCCAGTATGTAGATACTAAAATAGCTGCTTCTCTGTTCTGGGATAATATTGGCACGCGTCTCGAAACATTCAAGCAGAGCACTCACCTCCTGGGAGTAATAATGGTCGCCATTAGGAGGCCTACCTTGCACAAGATCACAAGTAATTTCAAGCGTACAGTGACATGAGCCTAGGCGCGTTGACTTCCGCGAACGATAAATATCATAATACAGGTACATCGACGATGACAGCGTCCAAATTGCAGGCCATAGAAAGATGGAGGATCGGAGGAGGATGCGGATGTGGGCAAATGAAGGTGCGAACGGTCGGATGGCGGAAGTCGCTCAAATGAAATCATGAGCCACAGCCTCGGGACGTTGATATCCCTGTATCAATAAAAGATATGTAGTCCATCATCCATGTCATGCAACACAAAGTGTGCTCACCAGGTCTCTATACTTTTGACGAGACAATGTGCTCTCGCAATATGAATGAAGTCTCCTTCACATCCTGGACCGAACATGGTGGCGTTTTCTCTCCGCGCACCGACGCTTCCCATCTCGCCATAGCGGCTTTCAATTCTATAGCGTGATGAACACGTATCGCCGCGACAAACGCCGCCGTGCCAGCGAGGAAAAGGACGCATGTGCTTGCGTAGGACAGGTACGTGTCGTCGTGATATCGTAGAAGAGACGTCGCGAGATTCAGAACGCCGGCTACGCCGAGCATGCTGGCGAGCCAGTAGTTCGCTTCATAATTGGGAATCCTCCAGAGGGCGACCATCCATAACAGGCTAAAGTGCATTGAGCGCGTGAGGCACAGAACGTACTGAGATAGAACCGACCTGGCGTTGATGATTCCGACAACGACTGCACGTCAAGTCAGGATTCATGTCAATGTTGCTTCAGAAAGTTTCACGTACGCCAGCTGCAAAAGACAAGACATCAGAACGCGCGCTAAATCTCTCAAAAGCAAGAAATACACACCAATACTCAGGATTCTCTATGTGCATGATCATATCGTAATTGGATGGAGAACCCAACGGGCAAGGCTCATCGACGAAAAAACGGCGAGTGGAAGTCAAGAGTCAAGCTTCCAAGCAAGATACCATCCGTGCGGCTTATATCAGATCGAGCAAAGTATTTCTGGCACCAAGAAGCCAAAAAATAGCTCGGACCCTTATAACGACACCCTCATAACGGCACCTTGTCACCGCCCGCGCTCCTTACAACCGCCCGGCCTGGAAGTGCCACCACCCCAGCTAATTTTAGAAAACGATATCCAATCTATGCAGATCATAGGTCTAGCATTCGAATTCGTTACTAGTAATACATGTACAATCATAAGAGACGTGGATGGGTAAAGGTGGCTTCCTGACAGTGACAGTAGACATCTCTCTAAAGAACACGAGCAAATCGCTCTCAGATCTGCACGTCAAAGAAAGCCTTCGCGAAGGCTCCAATAGCCCAGAATTAGAAACCTGTGAAGAGAAACCGCAGCAGCGACTCACCAAATTTACAATGAATTATCACGGACCAATGGGTCAGGCTTTCGCCAATACAACCATCTCTGCGGAAGAGCCTCCTTTCAGTGTTATGAATGTACTTGGCTTTTCCGCAGTAAAAGACGATGGTTGTCCTTCTTCCCATAACTCGAGAACGCGTTTCAGCTGAACGGCTTGGTGAACCCTGGAGGCTGCGACAAACGCAGCCGTTCCAGCCAAGAAAAGTATGGCGGTGCTGAACTTGGCGACGAAACTGTGGTCGTGATATTGAATGAACGCCATGGCGAGGTTTAAGACTCCTGATATCGCGAAAAGCCAGATGAGCCAGTAGCTGGCTTCTTGGTGAGGGATTTTGGAGAGCGCGACCATCCACAATAAACTTGAGATGGTGTGAGTGTGTCTCGAGGACTATTCAACGTTGACGCGTACCAGCAATTGATGACGGCAACAGAGACTGCGTACAGGACGCGTTAGATTGATCAGTCAGTAGTTGTGCAAAGTATTTTCACGTACGCCACCTATAGAAATGGCTGTCAGTTGACACGTAAAGCGAATTCGGGGGGCAACGCACCAGTATTCCGGATTCTCGACGTGCATCTTCGCTTATCGTTCGTTCGTTCGTTCGTGAAAAGTGACGAATATCGTGAACAATCCTGGGAGTTTATAGCGACTCCGAGGGACAGCCGAGGGGGGTCATCCAGAGCCAACAGGGACATTCAACGTAGCCCATATTTAAGACAGATCGGCTTCTGAATCTTCTCCACAAGTGGCCAACGTTTCGTCAGGTCGTGCATAGCACGTTCCTTCTGACTTTTGAGACGTCTTACCCGTTTTGGGCACCGTTATCTGAGTCCAGTTGGAGTATGATACCTACCGGACCGAGGAGTGGTGAAGAAAGTAGTGCAGGCCATAATGTATCATCACTGTGGATGGGATACAGTAATGATCAGCCCATATTTTGGTCGGGGCGCAATTGCACGCGCTTTTCAGGTCCAAAGGATCCTCCGGAAGTACACGACGCGCTTGAGCGCGCAGCGGGTGTTGGTACGTACGAACGTGTCTCGATAAAGCGGAGTCAATACGTTTTGATGAGTCTGAGATATCTCGAGGAGACATCAACGTGGGATGATGCCAAGACCAAGACTGCCAGGCATTGACACTCTGCCCATTGCTTCAGAGCTGATAGAACGGCTGATATTGGGAACTGGGAACTGGGATCAACCGCAAATGAGGGAGGAGGGAATCAACGAACAACTCACACGATGGAAGGTGCCAGCTCGACTGTCAGTCCTCTGCTATATAATATGCGTCTCTCGACTTTTATGCCGAGACTGAGAGATGTGCTGCTAACCAACTTGACGCGTCGTGACACGTGGTGGTGCCTGACAGTCACACATCCGAAAAGGAAATCCAAATTTCGATCGTTTCGATCAGCATTTTTCCTTCCTTCACTTCAACGTCGCCGGCTTGACTATGTCCAGTCTCGTCGCGCAACTAGCGCAGGGAGCATCACTCAACAGCTCCCTTCTCGTCGACCGTTCTCGTCGCAACCCAGTGAATCATATCTATTCACTGGCCGGGACGCCGACCTCCATGATTTGGAATCCATCCACGCCTTGGGCAGCAATGGCCTCCTGCAGCTGGCTTCCGTCGATCCAGAAATTGGCGCATTTGAGGCGGCGCTGTTCTCCGACGCGTCCAAGGAGACCGATCGGACGTTATTGCCGCTACAGGCCATCCAAGATTTGGATCGCAATATTGCGTCCTTCCTGGCTCGCCTAGGTCCATACTTGATGGAAGCGCCAACCGGAAAAGTTTTGGAATGGCTTGTGAGGCGATTTAGGTGCATTCGTTGTACTGCAATCAATCCAAGTGCTAATTGGCCTCTAGGATAAATGAATTTAATGTCGAATCTTTATTATCTTTATTCTTGCCTTACCATGAATCTCCTCATTTCGCGAAGATGGTCACCATCCTTCACCTCAAGTAAGTCATTTTCAGGGCCCGTTTTCGCTTTTCTCATCCTCGTAGGCCGAACACCATGTGGGACTTTCTCATCCCATTCCAAAAAGCCGCTCAAAGCGTGCCCCGCATTGCCCTCGTAAAAGAGATGCTAAAAAATACAGAGGTCACCCGATTCATCACTGGCCTACTTCCTAGTGCTCTCACAGGCGGCTCTTCACATCGCACTCTGTTAGCGTTCAACGCCGCAACCCTCCACGATTATCTGGCCCATAAGAAGGAAATAGATGACGGCACGGTGGCCCATATACTGCCTGCTCTTCTGGAGCCCCTCCACAAAAGGTCAGATGCTCCCAAGGACGCCGTTCTAGGCAGCTATATCCTACTTGCCGCGCTCTCGCACAAGTGCCGATTTAGTGCAGATGCATTGAAAACAATCGTTTCGGCTATGATCAACAGCGCGAAACGCGTGTCTGCCAAACAGTTTATTAATGCGGTCGTATCTGTTGTCGAAGCACAAGATGAACTCCAAGCGCTTCCCAAGAAAAATATCACCACCCTCCTTCGAATTTCGTACGTGCCCTTCTTCTCCTTAGTACTTACCGCTCATTTCGTGTAGGAATTTGAATGAAGAGCTGAAGGTTGCCGTAGGGTGGATCGGGATTGAGAAACTCTTAAATCCGCTGCTGGGCAGTCTAACCCAGAGGTAATTGTCTCTCCCTCCATACCGCAAGGTCTCATCATGACTGTCATAGTCTGGAGGAGGGTGGCGCTGTCGATTTTCTTGAAACTATCTTGACTGCTTCCAGTCCGAAGGATACCCTTGTTCGCCTGACGGGCCACCTACTTACGTTGGCCGTGAAGCCCGACGGTGAGGTCGTAGTCGCTCGCCGTCTGCTGCAACATGTGCATCAACGCTATCCTGCCATTCTCCACGAAGCAGTAGACAAGGTGTCTACCACAGATGAAGCCTTGAAGGGCAGTTTGGAGCAACTTGTTCTATCATTGTTCATGGTAAAGAATGGCTATTTGGGCAATCTGGCAGTCTCTCAAAGTTCTTCATTAGAATCAATCGTACAGCGAGGACACCAACAAGGATCATGCGGATATGGTGATCGCTGCGACCAGCGCCGACGCCAAAGTTCGCCTCATCGCCACCGGGAGGCTCGTTGGCACGCTTCGGGATAAAACTCTGTCTTCGACGGAAGAGGTCTGTCTTGTTGTTTGAAGTCTGGCAAGTGTTGAACATGCTTTCAGGAATCTGTTCGCTCTGCGCTTATCGCTAGAACCCAGGACACTGATGCCGATGTCCTTGAGGTACTCTACGCGGCACCAACCGTGGTCGTGCCAGTTCTACTAGCCGACTCCGCTAAGTACATCAGCGAGTTAGCGACACTCTTGTCCAACTCTAAGCCTAAGCGGCCTGTCTTGAAAGCTCATCTAACTTTCTTGATGACCCACTTTTGTCCAAAGGCGCAGACAGTGATGAAAGATGTGTTCGCCAAGATCCTGTTTCCGCTCATGCTCTATTCGAAACCCAGGCAACATAGTGTGGAGTTGGTCTGGGACCTTATCGAAAAGAGTGTCCCGAAGACTGGTCCGGGGTCGTACGAGTTGCTGAGCGGATGTGCAGAGATTTGGATAGCGTCGAAAGCTGATAGTATGAGGATGTACAGGAGAAGATGGCGACGTTCAATATGAAAATGGCGACACGAATGGCAGGTTAGTACACATGACTCGTACTTAAAAACACCCGCTCACACTAACCCTTCGCAGATAACATCCTCTCGTCAAACGATTTCTCTCACCATGTGGACGACCTGGTTACCAAGCTTCGCGATACCAATGGACACGTCCGTCTTCTCGCGTGCATTATAGCGCGCGCCCTTCTTAGGCGCTTGACAGGCTCACATCAAGTCAACACCGCCCAGAAGATTGTTCAAGCGCTTGATCTGGACCAGCTCGCAGAGTCTCGAGACTCTGCTGGTAATGTCAGTGCCGACGAATTGCGCCAGGTTAGCATGCCATTCATGCTGGTTTTAATTCTACTCAACCTGATTTCAATGCAGCACATCGATGATGCGAAGCTCGGGAGAACTGTTGCCGCCAAACCTAACAGCAAGAATACTCTTTACTGGGCGCAGGTTTCTATCATGACCATTGCCGCGGAGGTTCCGCCCCCAGAAGGCGTCGTCGTGAACTGGTTGAGCCAACGCTCCGAGCCGGTAAGTAAGGTTTACAAACCTCAATTCACGCTCTCAAACGTGCTTATAGGACATTTCTGACGATCGCGATTTCCGCTATGTATCTCTCATGAGAACGATCTATCGAACGGCGACATCTTCCAGTGTAGCGATTATGATGAACACATTCAGTGTTTTGTTCGCCACCATCCAGGACGACGCTTTGGCATTCTTCGTTGGCATTTGGCTGACGTCCGTAGACCACGCTCAAGAGAAACTCGCGCTCGGGCACTGTGTGGCGTTATTGAAGGCGTTCAAGGCCAGTGAAACGGCAGTAGACTTCCAGACGGTTCTACCCTCTCTCTTGGTTGCCTTGCAGTCTTCGGAGTTGAAAACACAGAGAATACGCGCTGCTCTGTCTAGCCCTTATGGCGGAAGGCACACAGCGCAAATACGAGAGAGTGTACGCGTTTGATGCCATATACGGCTCGAGTGCAGGTTAGCTGGCCTCCGGCGCGACTCTACAAGAGCTGACACTTTTCTCCCTTTAGCACAGCTACTGTACCTGTCTCAAGATGACTTGACAAAGTATTTGACTGCCCTTGTGGCCCACAGAGAGCATTTCATTCACGATCCCGGTTACGTTGTCGTATTCCACCAGGACTACCTTTCGGCATCCAAGACGGATAAGCGGAAGGTTGCTGAGTAAGTTGCATTCAACTTCTGCGTTCTTGTGGCTAACAAGTTCAACCAGCCATAAACACAACGTGATGTGCTATCTCGCTTCGCATATCAATGCGGCTCCTTCCCGTGTTCAGTTCCAGCTTCTCAAGACTGTCGGCAACGTTGTCGACGAAGGGAAAGCAGCTAGTCTCAAATCGTCAGTTACCACTATGCTTTCCAAGTCGACGACTGTTCTGCAAGAACTTTACGGACAACGGTTCGACGAGTATGTGTGTCTCTTAGCCTCCATTTTCAATGTAACTGTGGCGAATGACCTCAACAACGACACTGAGGGTTTGTGGGCGACGTACTGCAATTTGTTGACGCATTTGTTCAAATCTTGTAAGCTTTTGCTTCGTTTATATTCTTCGTTACTCATTCTTGGTTTCAGCCCACCATTCCGCCAAGAACATATTAACACAACAACTCGAGCAAGGCCTTTTCATGCCTCTTCTCCTGGAGCGCCAGTTGGATTTATGTACTTCTTTGTTGGGTCTAAGCACGCAGGATCAGGATGTGGTAAGTTTTGGCGTAGAAACTCTTCAGCTCTGAAACCCAGTCTCATTGTTATCAGCATTTGACAGTGACGAAACTGCTTACTAACATCCTACGGGAACCCACTCTGGTTGTAGAGCTTCTCAAAACACTCCAGCCAGATCCCGTTGACGCTCCTCCTGCGAGCAAACGACCCAGAATGACATCCGAGTCAGTCTATGTCTCCAGTTACTCGTCAGCGCATTTTGACCAGGTGTTTTCTGCAGGACCTCGGAGGACACTCTTCCCCAATTGACTGTCCTTGCGGAAGTTCTCGCTGCGGCTACGCTGCCGGGCTCTTTGGATATTATCATCGCTCTTGTTCAAACTCTGAACAATGTCATACAGTCATCGACCACGTCAGACTTCGTCGACGTCGCTTTCATTGAGCAGTCATTGATGACTGCCGTGGCGAATGTTGCAGACAAAGTCACTGTACGAACGTCCTTGAATACTTTCGTCAATGTCGCTAATAACATCGCAGGAGGTACCGAACTTGTCACCAGGCGCAATTCGGTTGGAAGTGGTTGTGGACTTGATACGTAGTGAGTGAAGCATTGAAGCAATGTAGGACCCGGAACTCATTTTCTGCACAGCTGCCGACAATCCGCAGACGTTCCAACAGGCGTTATTGTTGATGGCGACCTTGGCGCGCCTCAGTCCGGAGTCTGTCCTCCATAACATCATGCCTGTGTTCACGTTTATGGGATCCAACGTGTTCCATCGCGATGACACGTACAGTTTCACGGTAGTTCAGAAGGTGTGTATACCTCGAATCGTAATCCGTAAATGTCACTCACCATTCAATAGACGATCGACAACATTGTTCCTGTGATGGTGAAATCCCTCAAGCATTCGCATACATCCCGGATGGAACTGCTCTTGGGCTCGCGAGAGTTTTTGCGGGTGTTCTCGGATGCTGCGAATCATATTCCTCGCCATCGGCGCACGAAGTATGTCCATTTAATCCCATTGTACGCAGTGCCTAACCACATCAATTTAGCTTCTTCGTTCACTTGGTGAACGTCCTAGGACCCGAAGACTATCTGATGCCGGTCTGTCTACTCCTCATCGAGAAGACCGCAAATCGCGTCGTGCGGCAGAACGCAGAGGAAGCGAAAAGCACATTCGCGTTGCCGATTTCTGTTCTACATCACTATGACGGCGCGCTTCAGAATTCGGTTCTAAGTGAGATGATTTTGGAGAGTCAACGTTTGGCTCGCCGTGTAACGGATCCTGAAAATCTGGAGCCTACCTTCATGGACGATCATCTGTAAGGACTAGCAATTTATCCCTAGGTCTCGCTAATCCTTCATGCTAGGCACGAGGAGCACTCGACGTCAGTCACGACCGCTTTCAAACGTCGCGCTCAAGCGGTTCTATCGTTCGTCGGTTTTGCTGTAAAGGCATCATCAGGCAGCAGCGGCGCAGGAAGTGATTCGTCTCTTGTATCGCTGCTCGTCATCATGGCGACTTTCAAGAGTGGCCAGGGAGCGGATGCTCGAGTCGACGATATCAACAAGGTTGCGCGGTCGTCGCTTGATAGGACGTTGAGAGTCATGTCAGCGTTGGATTACATCGAATCGACTGTGGGGATGTTGCATTCTTCTGAACAGATGGTACTGCTCATTCGTTGACCTTTGTCAAACGGTGACTGATGGCGTTCATAGGTTCAGATAGGCGCTCTCGACCTCCTTGCCGAACGACTTCCGCAGGTGTCCGACCATGTGCGCCAGACAGCCACGAACAATCTGGTCAAGATTATACAGCGTATCAAGGAGCTTCTTGCTGCTCACCCAGGAAGTGCGGTGGCTATTTCTGGCTTCCGAAGTCTGAAGACTATTGGTTCGGGCATGTGTGCTGGGGAGGAAAGCGCGCTTAGTGATATTGTTCCTCTGTTGTTATCTGCTATTCGTGGTCGGAAGATGGCGCCTTACGCTGTTCCGGCTTTGTCTCCGCTGGCGTATGCTTTCTTTCTTAAAAAGCCATCCATTTGATTCTGATTCCTTGGTAGATCGCGTCTAGGACCTAGACTTATGCCATTCTTCCGGGAGATTGTTGGTCAATGTGTTGCTCTGCTTCAAGAAGGGCTGGAAGGTAAATACTCCCAGAAATGTCATCTTCTGTGTCTGAGTTCTTTCTACAAGACCTCTCGAACGACACTACAAGTGTATTACACGGATTGCTGACATCACTATCCCCGTTCTGGGCTGCGTCAGAAATCTCACAGGTCGTGTTGCTTTACATTAACCAACGCAAGAAGGACGATTCGTTGGCTGGGTTTGTGAAGGCTCTCACCAAGCGTGCGCCGGAAAAGATACTGATTCCGACGTTACCTCAAATTTGGTCCTCTCTTTTGAAATCATCGCCCTCCTCGGTAGGCTTGTTTACGACAGCATGTTTGGTGTGCAACTTACGTTGAACGGTAGCCGCAGGATTCGTACGACATGTTCTTCGATATCGTCAAGAGGTCGCTGCGTACTTCCAATAAGAGCGTCGTGCAAGAGAACTTGCGTTCCATTTTCAATATGTTTTTGGAGGCGTTCGATGTTGTCAAGCTACAGGGACCGGTAAGTGTCTTGGTTCATACTTGAGTCGATACCTGACATGATTTTCGAAAGCTCGATTCCAAGGCCGCCATTGTATCAGCTTTTACTGAGTTGATAGTAAACCTCAATGAGGCGACGTTCAGACCGCTGTTCAGACGTCTGTACGATTGGGCATTCGTTGGGGGTTCTGGTAGGTGGATTACGATAGGCGTCGTTCACTTTCTAACGTCAAGACTTAAGGTATAGAACGTCGCATTACGTTCTGCCATGTATTTTCGGCGCTGCTCGACTACTTCAAGGTTCGTACAGGCATTATCCACAAAGTGACGCTGTCCTTACTACTTGTATCAAGGCTCTGATGACACCCTACATGTCGTTTGTTCTCCAAGAGTTCATCGCATATTGGAAGTCTACAGATGAGGAAGACTGGACGTTATGGACCTGCATACTTGGAACAGTTACAAAGAGCATGCTACACGATGACGGAGGTGGGTATCATTCCGTTCTCCGCTGCATGTCCTCACCTCTTCCATAGCTTTCTGGCAAGACGACAAAGTCAAGCAGGTCTACTCGCCATTGGTCGCCCAAGTCCCTGTATGTGCGCTGGAGGATGACGAGAGTAAAGTTTTACTCCAAGATGCTCTGTCGGCTCTGGTCGACAACGCCAGCGATGACATCATCTTGAAATCTCTGAACTTAGACATTCTTATGCATACGAGGTCTGAAGAGGTACAGACTCGACTGTTCGCGCTGCACTGCTCCAAGGCTATTTGGCACGCACATGGAGGGAAGCTTCTTGGTGAGTGTTCGAATTACGTTGGGTTCATTCTGTGCTAACAATGCATGCAGGATTCGTGGCCGAAACGGCAACTTTTATTGCGGAGTGTAGCGAGGACGAGAATGACATGGTTTGTCGGGAGGCGTTGAATCTGAAGACGGCTGTAGAAAACGTGGCAGGAAGTATAAACGGATTGTAATTTACATTTCGAATCTATTCGTACTATACTCTAACTCTCGGCACGATCCTTCAAATCAACAACAATAGGCCGAAATCCTGGGCCTCCAAATTGGTGAGAACGATGAAGACGAGCGCGGTCGCCCATAGGCCAGTTGGCGCCATTGACAAACACGGTGCGGTCCCCTCCTTCGGACAGCTGGAGCGGTTCGGGGTACTGCGTTTTGTCGGTTGGGTAGTAATCCGCGTCGATGTGCGGTTCCCAGTCGGGGCCCGTTTCGATTGTTTGGACCTTTGGGGCGGTGATTTCACCCGGTTTCCAGGTGTGTATGTACGCGCCGTGGCCTTCGTGGATGTGCCCAAAGAGGTGGATGCGCGGGCGGAGGTAGGGGAGGCGGTTTGCGAGATCGCGACAGCCGGCGAGAGAATGGCGGCTTGTCGAGTCGAATATGTGTAAGGGTGGTCCGTGGGTTAATCTGAAGGTAGATATGAGCTGTGTTTCGAGTGTGGACAATGTCGATACGTACAAGATGTCAGTCTTGGGGAACTGGGATATGAGCTCTGGTTTTGTTAGCATTTCGGACACGTCGAGTAGAAAGTGTATATTACGTTTGCCGTCTCGGCGGTCGTAGTTGAATGCCCAGTCGCAGAATTCGGGAGACCACTGAGGGTGGCGCTTAAGTTTACGATAGGAGGAAGGGAAGAGAGACCAACAGGAGACCCATAGAGACTCCAAGTTTGTCCGTTGCCTTTCGCGTCGAATTCAACGCGTTCATCGCAAACATATACAAGGCCAGCCTCTCGGGCCTTTTCTCCAATGAGGAGAGGCTCGATAAGCGAGTAATCCTGTTGACGATGAATATGGAGTCTGACAATGTCCGAGATGTCTACCTCCTTAGCTCCCCAGTCAGCATAGTTTTCATCATACCAGCCATCTTGCTGATGAAGCGATAGATCATGATTTCCAGCGATGATGCTAATCCGCAAATAAGAGACAGACTCATCACCGCGACGCCTACATACATTTTGACTTTATGCGGCAGAGAGCACAGCCATTCCATCGTGTCCTTGAATTCTGTATACTTGCCAGTATTCGTTAGGTCGCCGCTGTGGAGGAGCACGTCTCCGTGAGGAACGGGGAACTTGTGGTGATGGGTGTCGCTGATGCATACGAAGCGCGTCCAGGTTTCGGGGTCGGGGACAGGGGGTAGTTGTTCGTATTCGATGTGGACGTGAACGTCGGGTTCTTCGAGGGTGACGGCGCCTTCTGGTGTAGTCATTGAGGAGAAGGATGCCGCGTCAGGACGCGCTCTCACAGGTGGCAGTGAAAACTTAACTGCCTTCATGGCAATTGCAAGGCAGAATAGAGATCGACTAAGACTTTGTAGATCGGTCCGGTGAGCCGAGATAGGAGCTCCGGCACGTGGAGGGGAACAGATTGCGCTTTCTTTTCTACTCTTTCCAAGCCCCATCCGTCAACTACGCGCTTTCTCACCCCAGCATTGTGACTGAAAGGACCTCTCTAGGATGTCAGCAATCCTTTCTACACAGTTGGCTTTATACTGCGTAAGGACACAGAGCATTGGAAAGGCACTGTAGATGGATCATGGAGGGAGGGACAATTCAAGAGGTCACATTTACTGAAAGAGATCTGTCCGTGATACTACCTCGGCTGATGTGAGGAAGAATTGAATTCTCACAATGAACAAAATGTAGTGCTACACACTGGAAGGTGCAGGAGTGGAGACACCTATGGAGGCCACATCCGTCATGACAGCTTGTGAAAATGGCCAATATGATGACAGAAGAAGATAGCACATTGAAATGATGATTAGAGAGAACGGGTGCGTCGAGCTGACTTATAACACGGTATCTGAAAGGATATAGCACATTGAGATAATGGCTAGAGAGAAATGACATCGAGCTGACGGCCTAGGAGAAAATCAGCGAATTGGAATAATGGCTGGGAAGAAGGACACACCAGTATGGTGGCTGGGGAGAGAGGACATGTCGTGATGACGACCTGGCAGACCAGCATGTCAAAACAATACCTGGGGGAGACGAACACGCCAATATGACAGTCTATAGAGACAACACGTCGCTGGGGAGAGAGGACGTGTCGTGATGAAGACCACCAGCATGTCAAAACGATGACTGGAGGAGACGGACACACCAAACATGATGGCCAGAGGGATAGAGCTCGCCGAGACGATACATAGGGAGAGAGGACAACACGTCGTAATGACGGCCTGAGAGATCACCAGCAAGTCAGAATGGCAGCTGGGGAGAAGGAACACGCCGATGTGATGGCTGGAGAGGACGCGTCGTAATGATGACCCCATGGGAAAGCGATAGCTAGGGGAGACGGACGCGCCTATATGACGGCCAGAGGGAGAAACCACATCAAGATGATGGCTAGGCAGAGAGCGCGTTGTGACGACGGCCTAGGAGATATCCAGCATGTCAAAATGACAACTGGGGGAGAAGGACACGCCAATGTGATGGCCAGAGGGAAAAAGCGCGGCAAGTCAACCGCTAGGGAGAGAGGACGCATCGAGATGACGGCCAACATGACAGTCACAGGGAGAGATACTAGTAGTAGGACGACGAGATGACAGATGGAGAAAAGAATCAAAAGATGCGTCGATGATAGCACATGACGGCCCGAAGAAGAGAACACATGGAGGGACGGGGACATGTGGTCCTGGAGGCGGCGACCTAACGCTAGGGTAGCATTTGGAGCGGCAATGTATGCGGTACGGCGTCTGAGAGCAGGTCTGGAAAACAGCGGAGTGCCAACTGCGAGGTGTTGGGAATTAGATACGATACTGTGACGAGAATCCGGGGAAAGAAAATGTTGGGATGAGGAGGGCGAGGAAGCCGAATGGACGGTCGACGCGACATAGATCAACGGCGATGTCTTGAGAGTATATCTGCTCGAGTGTGAGCATTAGAAGGTTTTCCCAAGCGTTGAGGGTAGCATATATGTGGAAGAATAACGAAAAACTCAGCTGGCTGCGCCAACCTGGTTGCGCCAAGCTCAACTACTCTTTTGAGAGCAACGGGAAGTATCATATCGCGTCCCGTACGCGTAATGTATCGATATTATATGTTGCGAGACGCAGATTGCGCACGGAGGAATCAGACGAGGAGAGAGAATCGAGTGCCGATGATGGTCGTGAGCAAGGCGCGCGATTCTCTGGGACCCGAGAAACGAGGGTCCTGAGCGCTTGAGCTTCTGCGTGTCATCTTTGCTCCTGAGACCGAACTTACATAGGCTTTGTCTGATCTTGTCGCAGGCATGGCCTCCAGTGCTTCGTTGGCCAGAAAGGATGTAATTCGGGCTCTTCAGCCCATCTTCACCCTCTGACACTCCGTCGACACAGCCATGAGGCCGCTCCCTGTTTGAGATTTCGTCGCGCCTTTTTGTCGGAAGTAACATAATTTCGTTTCCAGCGAAATTTTCGCGCGTACAGCATTACATCGTACACGCTCCATTGTAATCACAAAAATGCATCATGTTGATGATGATTGGCGCCAAGGCCTACCAACGCAGCTTTGAATACAAAATTCAAGAACAGTGCTGTGTATAGAGAACTGTGGATAACAAGTGGATAATGACATTTTGGAACTTACGGTCTTCCAGCGCGGTGAAATTCCACAGTGAGAATTCGAAGCCGAAATCGGCGGGCAGTGTGCCCCTTATTGGGCGACGGCGTCATCCCTACTTGACACTTACCTCCTACAGTCATCTTCACCTTGTCTTTCTCGACGTGCTTGTCGTCGTCGTCGGACGCACATTTCTTGCTGCTATCCGCGCAGATCTCATGTCCAGACGCAGCCACAACAGTTTCGCACACGAGAAGCGATTATCCAAGTATCGGGTCACGGATGAGGAATTATTCAAGTGCGTGTCCAAAACTTGCGGGAAACCGTGCACTTTGCTCATAAGTAATTGGACAGCTATGCATTGCGTGTATCGTGAGTCAAATCTGCGTTAAATCTTCTCGGAATGACGGCTCTGAACACCGAACAGCTACCTAAGCTACCTTTTGATTCCCAAGGCGACACCGGAAGCGAGCCATGCGGAGGTCAGAGAGCGCGAACACTCGTCGCGCTTGTCGGCGCTGTCCAATTTTTCGCTGGGCGACATGTTTAAGGACATGAACCTGCGCGACGGGCCCAAGAGTGTCAAGTTTCCAGAGAAGCTGCTCAAGGTGCTAGAGCAGAAGCTAAAGGACATTGCAATGGGGAAGGATGCTGGGTGCGTGGCGCAGAAAAATATCGTATTTTTGGCTTATTTTCACGCAGATATACTGACCAACTCGTGCGGCGGACGATGGCCAGGTTTTATGCAATGTTTATGGACGACAGCTTCAAGCGGCAAATGAAGGAGAACCGGAAGATTGAGGAACTCATCCTCATGTTCGCGACACATGCGACGGGCGTTCTCAAGAAGGAGCCCACCCTTGCCGGCGACGGTTGGAAACTCGAGCTCAACAAGCACATCGCCATCTTTGTCAAGATGCTGCGCGAATGTCTCCGGAACGTCAACCACGTCTCACCCGAGCTGCTATCTCGCCTCGACATATACACGGCGAAGCTTGCCCCTGCGCAGTCAGTAGCCGACTCGGGCTACGACTCGTCTTCTACTCGCGACTCTATGATATCCACACCTGCCCAGAACAGCACCAATGTCGCCGATATGGATCTCGTGCGCATACTTGCCGCCGTTTTCAAGATCCCTGATTCCACCGCCCAACAAGAGATCGACAACTTAAAAGGCGTCTGTACAGAAAAGGCAGCATTGACTGATCTAAAGGTAGGCATGCCGGCAACCTTTACAGCCCTTCATCTAACCCCGAAATAGACGTGCCTCAAGAACATTAATGCTGGTGCTGCTTTTCCCGGGCGAAGAGACGACTTTGATAGCGAGGCGGCATGGACGCATTGGAAGTCGCTGGAAACAACCCATTTGCAGCAAATGATGGTGGCCATGGTCCAGTACAAGCCCGAACTCGCAAAGTCCACGCCAGGAGACGTATCTCCCTCCCTCAGAACCTCCTCACATATTACGACCCGCCCCGGCTCCCTTTACTCCTCCTTTGACGCCGCCCCCTCTACCTCCCGTAACCCCTCCGTCAGCAGTCGCCGATCTTTCTATGGTATCGGAAACGGCATCGCAAGTGGCGAATACAGCAATGATAATGGCGATAATGATGTTGACGAAGACGACGAAATACAAGTCGGCCACCACTTCACATACATACCTCCGAACCCGAAGCGATTCTACAAACGTTTATTGGAGATATGCCTGCTGGCTGACTTGGAGGTGATGTTGAGTCCTGAGGTGGATGATAATGACGAAGTGTCACTGGGCATATTGTCCGCGCCTCATATCGATCTATTGAATGAGTGTGCTATGCGGTGGCGAATATCACATTCGTATCGGGCGACGTGCTTTATGGACATCGTGCGGCAGTTTTATGAGCGAGGGGACGTCCCGTTGGAGTGTATACCGGAAGGCTTGTCGAACATTCAGAAGGCCATGACGGACATGGAGCTTGAGAATTGGCCAACGCAGGACGTGAGTTGCTCATTCTCGTTTGTTTTCAAGTGCTCTGAGATTGTACTTTGAACAGATCGAATTCTTGTCCAGCATATATGGCAGCCTCTTCAACATCTTTCTGTCATCACTATACCACGCCATGGAGTCTCTACCGAACCTCAAACCTGCGGAGATCGAGCCCTACCTTAATGTTTTAGAGCATGTACGAGATAGTGGGCTACTGGAGCGGTTCGATGTGGACATTGGGGCGCGACTTGTTGATGTGCAAGAAAGGATAAAGCAGGTTTCGGAGCAATTCTTCATCGCCAAGCTGGAAGAACTGAGCGCCGCTCCTGGGGTGAATAGGGCATTGCCGTTACTTCTCATGACCGACGAGATTGAGAAGTCGGCAAAGCTGTTGGATAAGAGGTTCCCTTCTCCCCTATTGGAGTGCGTTCTTTTGACCTCCTTCATATCCTGGATAGCTAATGGGTTCGTAGGCAACTCGATGTCGTGTCATTGATGGTGGAGATAGTGATACCTGCGTTTATCCACGAGCTGCAAAATTCGCAAAAGCGTCTATTCGAATCCTCAATGAATGGTCCGACACCAGATGTGCCGATTCAGGACATATTCGCTCTGTACCGGCGCACGAAGACATTATTAGGGATGTTCAGCGCGTTCGTTTCAAAGTAAGCCGTTTCATTTTCTCTTCTCTTGCTCGTTGATGACTCTTTCTGCAGTGCACAACTCGACTTGGATATACCACAGTTCTTTGAGCCATATGTGCGACAATGGCTGATTAATACTGACGCCAAGACTGGTCAGTGGGTAGAGGCTGTACGTGTTCCTGCCATCCAATTACGCACTTGTTGACAGTTATCCTAGGCTATTGCTGCGGACCAGGTATGGCGGTAGAAGCATTTTAGATGGAGTCGCTTATAGGTTTCTAGTGGCAAGCCGAGGCCTCAGAAGGGCACAGTTCTTCAATTGTGGACTTGTTCGATTCTCTTCGGAGTCCTATAAACTTCTTGCAAGACCTGGAATGGGAGGACAGCTACCAAAATGCCCGCTTCTTCACCGCTCTGGCGAAGGTACGGCATCGTTGCTAATAGTGAGGCTTCGGAGACCTGACTTCGCGCTTTTCATAGACTGTCTCGAAGGCAGTAGAGCAGTATTGCCGTAGCGTGGAGGGCTTGTTTTTGACCGAGATGTTCCCGCGGCCGACGGACTACCTACAGCCGCAAAAGTCGTCGGCCTGGCTGGAGAAGGCGCGGCAACTTGCCATCACCGGTGAGAAGAAAGTGGAACCGTTCAATTTCCAGGCAGAGTCCTGCGTGAAGTTGAATAACGTGGAAGCTGCACGCAAGCTCTTGGATAATATGTACAACCAGATGGAAGTGGACAAGCTTGCCGAGGTGGTGATGTCGCTGGCGCCGCCGGTACCGGATAAGAAGGAGGTTGAGAGGTTCTTGTTTGCGGTGAAGATCGTTATTGCGGAGGGTCTTGTGGCTAACGACGCTAGCCCGAACTCGAAGCTGGACACGTTCATTACGCTGAGTGATGAAGCTGGCAATCGGTTAGCGAAGACGCGGACCATTTATGAGACTAATAACCCTCGATGTAAGTGGTCTTTTCCTCAAAGTGTTACTTGTCATACTCATCTTCGTAGGGGACGAGACCTTCGATATCTCGGTGGACAAACCTCTGTGGTTGATGGTTAGCATTCGCGACCGTGCCTTGGTAGGCAAACACGACACGGTAGGGCGCGCCTACTTGTGCCTCGATCCTCGGCGATTTAGTGACTACCTGGCACACGATTTGTGGATGGATTTAGACTCGCAAGGTCGTGTGCTGGTGCGAGTCAGTATGGAGGGAGAGAAGGACGATATACAGTTCTACTTTGGCCGAGCCTTCCGTTCGCTGAAGAGAGCTGAAGCTGACATGCTGCGTATCTTCATTGACAAGGTTCGCAATGTCTTCTATCTGAACTACGTTCACTTCTTATTATTTTCTGAAGATGTCACCATTCATACGGCAGTGTTTGTCGCGCTCTGTTGTCAAGACTCTCATCAAGGGGGCACCCAGGGATTAGATTACAACAAGGCATTAGGCAACGTCCAAGCCTTCTACCGATCTGCAATGGAACGTCTTCGAGCGAGGTGCAGATACCACTACCACAAGGGGAGAAGCCACGGCTGCGACCCGAGGATCTGACCGATGTCGAGATTGAAGCAGCCATTCTGCCTCTCTTTGACTACTTCGATGCTAACCTTCAGACATTGAATATGCATCTAAGCGAGACGGCGAAGGAAAAGGTCATGACTCGAGTATGGAAGGAGATTCTTGCGGTGATCGAAGGGCTGTTGATACCACCTTTGTCCGACGTCGCGAGCGACATGAAGCCTCTTAGTGATAAGGAGGTTGATATTGTGTTCAAGTGGCTCAAGGTATGTGTCCATCTATCTCCCGAAGATTTTGTTGTATGTTCTGACGCATTATACAGTTCCTGCGCGACTACTTCTATGCTAACGGCGAAGGCCCCGTTCCTCTGGAGGTTCTCCAGAACCAGAAGTATCGCGACGTTGTGTCCATACGGCTCTACTACGACTGGCATACGTAAGTTCTATTCACTGACCCGATGTACTTGACCCTGACTTTACTCTTCAGCGACGCGCTTATGGAGGAATGTGTGCGCATGATGCAGCAAAGCCTGAACTCTTCGCCGACGATGAAAAAGCGCGCCAAGAGTGTGTATCAACAGCGCAACTTGGGCACGATCAAGAGCCGGAAGAAGGAGAAGCGAGAGGAGAAGGAGGTGTCTAATGGGAGACTATTATGCAGATTCTGCGCATGCGGTGAGTGTTTCTTCCGTACCCCGCGAAAGTTGATCTGAGCTGATGATTTGTAGGCCTGGAACGCAAGAATTCATCGCACAGCAGCTGCAGATCATGACACAGATGCAGGCCGAGCAGGAGGCGCGCGCGAAGGAGCTTGAGGAGCGGCGCGTGAAGCGGCCGACGACGAAGGCGCCTCCGGTTCCGCCACTGCCGTCATGATTTGAGAAGGGGGGTGGGTTTATTAATTATCTGACCATCTATGTTTCGATACCTTAACTCGTATACCGTTGTAAAGATCTGTCTTTTTTTTTTCTCTGTTGCATATTTTCTTATCTTATGGGACATCTGTACTTGCCTTTGTCGATACGCTTCGAGAGGGACATGCCACCGTTACTGTCTACTTTCTATTCGGGTACCAGACTGCTCGAGCATCCTGAAAGTGAACGCACTTTCTTCCTACGGTCGCTAAACTCGAGGAAACGACGCCCACAAATTGCATCCGGGACTGCCACGGTCACGTCACCAATTTTGCTCTTGAACCACTCCAGAACCACTCAAAAAAGCTATCAAGACAGTTCCGGTGGCCCCAAGGCTGTCATGCGCTTCCTCTTTACACTGTCTATTGCCTTACATACATAACCTTGCTGCTTGTCTCGACGGTTCGCTGAGCGACTGGGATTTGGAACTTTGATCGTTCTGAGAATGTGGCCACTGCTGAATAGCTCCTGTGGCTTCCTATCCTCTCTCTATCAACTACTCTCACATCCACTCTTCACATCAACATGATTTTAACCACCGACAACGTGAAACGTCGCCGCACGTTATGGACGACGACACGCTGAGCAGAGTTGGGTAGGAAGGCGGGCGATGCAGATGATCCGCGCACTCGAGGAGACCGTCCGAGAACAAGAATCAAGGTCAGCTCACGCTCGATATTCTGGAGGGCAGACGCCCACATGCTGGTCTTATTTGCACAGAGCAGGGTGTCGTTCGTGAGAAGGAGGTGTTGCGGGAGGACTCATGGTGCGCGACACATTTCCTTGAAGACTGAGGAAGCCTATTGGGCATCTGGGGGTACTTATAGCATTGTCGCAGCGTGCGTGTTTTCGAGGGATTCTGAGGTCTCATGTTCAACACCAACCATTCGCACAATGCCTCGGAGTTACAATGACCTTTGTACCCGTACAGTATTATTCAAATCGAACTTTGCTCAGTACGACGTTATAACAATATTGTGAAGTCAGAAAGGTATCGGACTTCCTTCCGACTTGGGCACAGGGGAAGCGTATAGGACATTTGGGGTTGGCTACCAGGCGGATTTGTATGCTTCCTTGAAGATTGCGGAAGCGTATTGTACATCTGGGGGTACTGTAGCACTCTTGGTCTCATGTTCAGTCAATCCACATCCTTCAAGTCCGTTGAAGGTATTAAAAATGACGATGAAGGTCACATCGTACAGATTTAAAGGACGATAAGCAGTCTATTAGTATTATTGGTACCGTGCAGATAGTGATAGTAAATAGAAATAAAGACGCAGGACCGTTTAATTTAAATACCAGACAGGAAGACCATGGGCTTCTTTGATTACATCGGCAGCGCGCTCTGCAACGATATATATCATTGCTTGAGGATGGCCAGCCGGAATGATAGGCTGTCGGAAACGTCAGAAAAGTTTCAGTACACTGCAAGAAGCGACTTACGAATACGGAAGCGTCAACAATCCGAACGCCCGCGGCGTTCTTGAGCAACAGCTGCCCATCGGCGACACCCTCGCCCTCGGCGCTGCTCAGCCTGGCGGTGCAGAACGGGTGCTTGATGGTCGTAGCCCACAGCGACATGTACTCTTGAATGCCCTCGGGGGTCGTCGCGTTCACAGAGTCGATGAACGGGCCCGTGATGACATCGCTCCAGGCGCTCGCAGCGGTGAAGCGCTGCGCAGCCTGGACGCTCCCGATCATGGCCTGGACGTCGTAGTCGGTGCTGAGCATCCGAGGGTCGATATTCGGGTGCGCGAAGGGGTCGTTTGATGTGAGGGTTACTTCGCCGCCTTGAAAGAAAAAGTTAGGATGGTTTGGGGGAGGGGAGGGGAGGGGAGGGGGGACGTACGAGAGGTGGGTGTGACGACGACGTTTATCATGGAAAAGTAGGACCCGGAGGTGGGGATTTGTTGAGAGGTTGTGAAGAAGCCGTTCTGGGGAGATGAGTTAGTTGTGATGGAGGATATGGGGTGAGTACGTACAGCGAAGGCAAGCTCAAAGTGAGGAGCTCCTGGACCGCTGGTGGGATCGTCGAATTCGGCTAGGATCTCCGAGTCTTCAGGAAAACGGAAGAAACCCCTACAACGTATCAATAAACATGCACGCATCGCGTAGCGTGCAAGACGTACATATGGTTCGAAACTCCATTAGCGGCAAGTGGGCCGGACTTGTTCTGGTGGTACTCATCAAGCGCTGCATCTAAAGCAGGTCCTGGGCGGAAAAACGGGTCCAAGGTGTTATTGCTGTTGGTGTTCCACTGGATGGGAAGGAGAGGATGGTCGACGAGGTTTTTGCCCACTTCCGCAAGGTCCACGATGGAATCGATACCAACTTGAGCGAGCTCTTGGGCGGGACCGATACCGGAGAGTAGGAGGATCTGAGGTGTTCCGATGGCTCCGGCGGAGAGGATTATTTCGCTCTTGGCCGTGGCGGTGTATCGAGGAGCTGAAAAGAACTGAGCCGGACAATAAGGTTGGGAAATAGAGTGACTTACCAGAAGAGTTCCGTGCAAATTCGACTTGGGTAAAGAGTGGGAGGTCATCGTCGGAGGTGCCGGTTGGAATGATGCGAGTGACTTGGGTGTTGTAAAGAAGGTCGAGATTGGAACGTTCCTTCAGTGCAGGCTCGAGGTAGGCTGTGGCGGAGCTGCTTCGTAATGGACCACCAATCGTGCCTAATTGACGTATATTAGCGATAAGTATGCGGAGATATGAGAGGACTTACTATGCATCCAAGAAACGCCCAACATGTTACCAGAGTTGTAATCAGGGTTAAAGGGGAATTCATCGCTTAGTTCCTGAGTCGTAGCGATGACAGTTTCATCGACATCAGCGGGCCAACCGTAGACACTTGTGAGTAGAGGCCCATCGGTGCCGTGGATGTCATGAATGTATTGATCGCTGTCGTCGTGTCCCTTGAAGGAAAGTTCAGCTAAGTAGTCCAGGAACACGGATAGAGCCACTTACGTCGTTGGGAGGAACGTGGCGTTCGTTCTAGTGATACCATCAGCAAGGTTGTCATATATAGATTATATTGAAAGAGTTACCTTCAGCGCATATGGGAAAAGATTGTCCCAATTCCAGCCATCGTCCCCGGCGATCTCAGCAAACTTGTCATAGTCGTCCGAAGACCCGCGAGTGTAGACCATGTAGTCTGTAAGGGAAACATTAGATCTTATGGAAGTGACAAAGCAGAAGCCGTACTTGTCGAACTACTTCCACCCAACACATATCCTCGCGGATAAGCGATGGTCTGGTTTTGAAGCGCCTCTTGGGCTTCGGTAGTGTAGTTCCAATCGAAGGTTGTGAACGGAGACGCGGTCGGGCCCAGGAAAGGAATTGTGATCAAGTCTGAGTCGAATCCGGTATTGCTAGTCAAAATCAATGAACATGGCTGTTTCAGTAATAGACAACAGAAAGTTACCTTCGACCCGCTTCGATGATCAGAACAGATGTCTTCTTGCTCTCAGCCAATCGAGCCGCAATAACATTGCCTGCAGTCCCCGCTGCACTGGCGCATTAATACAGATGAATTGATAGAGACAAATAATCATCACCTCCTACGACAATGAAGTCGTATTCCTTATCAGCCGGAAGCTCGCTGGGATCGGTGTAAACCGCCGCGAGAGCAGCGTTTACAAGCGAGAACGCAACCAGAAGAGAGATCATGTCTGAGGAAGTAGTAGTAAACCAAACGATGGTGAAAAATCAACGACCACCCGCTGGTCCTTTTATACAGTCCCATTCCCATTCCACTCCTTCAAACCACGCCGCAAGGGTGCCGCATCAAACCCACAACGTCGCCCGAGAAATACACCCGGTTTGGGTCGAGGCGGTACTAGGCATGCGCGTCTCACGAATCCCGAGACGTAGTCGTACCTGGCATGAGAGCCTCGTTTGGAGTAATGGGATCACTCGGGATGACGATTTCAAGAAGGTGCCGGTGATGAGGCTGTGAACCAGAGCGCCATAGACAGGGCCGCAAAGCACGGCGGGCTTGTTGACTGTTTGAACGATGCGGGAAGAGCCTGTGCTCGGGTGCGCAGGGGCCGCGGAGCACAGAGTAGACAGAGTTGGACATATGTCATTTCGTTGATCCTCAAGACTCAGAGAGTTCAGTCAATCCGGGGCTAGAGCCGCAAACAAAATGAGCCGACGTTTGTTAGAATGATGATCTGCAGGAGAACCACTTAAGAAAAGCGATGTCGGGAGGAGGAGAGAATCCGAGTTTTTTTTAAACTGCACTGAGCATTGCGCATAGTCTGTCAGAAAACCACAGGTCGCTGTTGAACGACTAAACCGCAGATAAAGGGTATTATTCGTGTTCAAGTCGAGCTGGCAGCGAAACGACGAAGCAGAGAGCGAAGAGTCGGGCCCTTGCGGTCGACCCACATTTGATGCCGACCGCGGTATGGCCGGAGCAAGAGATCGGAGTTAGGACTTTACCGAAGCCTCCATGGATTGTCGCAACTCGGCTAGGCGAACTGCTAATAGTGCTATCGGTGGATGTGTGCATCCAAACTTGTCGTAAAGTGATACACGATAGTCGTTGGACGCGCTCAGACTGGGGAACGGGCCCAGAGGTTCGCGTTTCCACGACAGGCAAGGCTCACAGAACGGTCCTCCGTTCGCTGCACCAATCCAACCTGCCTGCCCCAGTGTCTCGGGCGGTGGTATGAGGCGCAGTTGCTCTAGATAGCTCGCAAGTGTGCGGGAAACATGACAGCACTGCTCCTCTGTGAGAGTTGTAAAGAATGCGCGCCGCAGGTTCTTGCCCTCGATGAACTCCATGACAAGGAAGCCCTTTTCCCCTTCAAACCAGATGTCGTAGATACGTGGTATAGGAATCGTCGTCTGAGAAGCTACAAGGTGCATGGCATCCGCCTCAGCACGTATCTGCCAGGCGGGACCGGTCTTAAGCACGGTAGAGCATGCCACGAGTCTAAACCCGGGTCTGGCGGGTCGAGTTTGCGCGAGTTTGCATATCTGAAGTCTGGACTTGCGACTTGTCTCAAACTCGCGAGTCGCGGGTCTAAAACTCGCGAGTTTGCGAGTTTTTGACGAGTTTTGAGCTATAACCCACTCATATCCCCTTCAACTGAGGTCAAACTAGTGCAAACATCATCTCTACAGCCTATTGCAACTGGGTTGGATCATATTTATATGTATAACACAGTTTATATGCATAATATTATATCTTAACTGACTACCGGAACCTGCGCAAGTACTTGCAGAATCCTCCAACCTCAAACCTGCGACTTGCGCGAACCTGGGTCGCGAGTCGCGAGTCGCAGGTTACCTGCGAGTTACCTGCGCTAGCCGAAACTCGTGGCATGCTCTAAAGCACGGTACCGTCTGAGAGACGACAAACGGAGCCTCCGCCTTTGTAGACGGGCGGGTATATGGTTTTGGCACGCTGGATTGCAACCAGAAACGGCGGTACTGATTCGTGAAACTGGATATCATCCAACGAAGTAACTTCAAGATCATGAGCGCTGGATGGGTGAAGTTCAAGTTGAGCCAGACCCGGGTCAGGTGTCTGCAGAGATGTTGGCGCCCGGAGATAAGGCAAGCACTATGCTCTGTTATGAGTGCACCTGATGTCAGTATAAGAGAAATAGTGCACATTCACATTGCTAGGCAAAGGTGTGTTTGTAAATGAAAGTGACCAACCAGACCAAAAGATTTCCCATTCACAGCACAAAGTACTCCAGCCCACATCCCAAAGTAGATGCGTCCAGAACACCTCAGCCGGAAAGGTTGACAAAGTAAGCCCCCATGAATCCTCCAGTTAATAATCTCTGCAGTAACAGAGGAAGAACTGACCCAAGATATGCACACAGATGTCAAACTTTCTCAGTCTTCAGGAAAGATCGAGTGGGTATCAATGTAAAGTGTGTCCGAAAGTGCGTGATAGAGACAGGAAAGGAGCTATTTAGCAGTCCTTATAGGTCGCGAAGAGGGGGCCAGAGTTCAAACAATGGCATTGTGATTCTGAGCGTTTGTCTCAGTCGGATATCGTAAGATGGCAGAATTAACAAATACACTGAGGAGCAGACCATGGAGGTGCATGAGAGGCCGTGCATTCATATCGGTGCTTTTGCAGTGTGAACATGATGATGGTGGTTGACAAGAAAGACGCGTTCGTGATGTGACCAGTCACAGACGTAATTGTCTTTTCCCCTCCTCGCTGTTGGCGACGATGACGACCTACAAAGATTACGCGGACGCATTCCTCTGTTTCCAAAATGACCCGGAGCTCGAGGAGGTCCTGGACCCATATTCGGGCTTTGCTCCAAAATTGAAGGAAATATGCCTCCAGTCGAAGGAGGACACGGACGACGCTGACGAGCAGCTGCTGTACACTATGGAGGCGAATACGTGGTCGCTGTTGCAGGCAGTGATCCCGGCGAGAAAAACGCTACCAGCAGCAACCACAAGAGCACGTTCATTGCACCCGTACACGCCACCGTCGACGCTATCACAGAGCATAATAAATGCGTCGCCTTTCCTCAACGAGCTCATCGTCCTGCGCGAGTGGCTCCAGGAATCTGCGCCAGATCCGACGTTTCCCGAGGCTACCACATCGTATTGGAACTTCACGAAACATCGCATTAACCAAGCAGCGCGTTCGGCGGGAGAGGCTCGGACAGGTCTGGTCAAAGAGATGGACCCAGACGCGGTGACCAGAGGACAGCTAGCACCGGAGGATATGGTGAGTACTCCAAGAACATAACCCCGGTTATTCATCTGTTTTCAGGAATTCGAAAAGCACTTCTGTCAATGTCTCTATACCTTCATTCGTGCTGGAAAGTTCGAGGACGCATACCATCTCTGCCACAGGACGCAGCAGCCGTGGCGGGCAGCCTCCATACGTGGTTCCAAAATCTTCAGCTGGCAGACATTGTCAACAGAGGAAACCGACAAGGGTGACGCCGACGGCGAGGACGACATGCTACCATGGCGCGGCACGCGTAAACGCAACCTCTGGAAATCTTCCTGTATTCGTGCAGCTTTAAATCAGTCTCTTCCCAACCACGATCGAATACTCTTCGCTGCCCTCGCGCCTTCCAACCAATCATCCAACATTCTGCGAAGCGCGTGTCGTACATTCCATGACCACCTATGGGCCGCCTTAAGTGTCACTTGCGAAGAAAAAATATCCATGGAGCTGGCAAAGATCCCCTCATTCTGGGAGGGAACCATTGACCGCCCTGTACCATGGCTCACGGAGGAGGAGCAGGATGCAGAGGACGACGAATGGACTGCCGAACAGCAGACTGCATTGCAAGGGCTTGAGAACATCCGCGTCGAAGAGGGCCCAAAGTCTGATCATCCTTTCCATCATACCCAGATCCGTGTCATGCTTGACCAAACAGCGTCCGTCTTCGATACCTTTGCTCTCGGTCTCACACGCGGCCTGTACCCTCAAGAAGTACTCCCCCCATACATCCGCTTCTTCACCCATTTAGCCCTTTACTATAAGATGATATCCTTACCCGTACCCCCGGACTCTGTACAGGTCATCTTGGAAGCATATTTGTCCGTGCTCGAGTCGACAGGCCATAACGAACTTATTGCACTCTACGCTGCCGCTCTAGGCGACAACGCGATAACTCGTTATGCTGCATTCCTCGTCCATTCAGGTATCCAGTCCAATCTGGCGGACCGTAGAGGCGCTTTGAACCAAGCCCGACAGCACGGTTTAGATGTCGATCGCGTGGCGCTGTCTGCGGCTGAGCAGACATTGGTGCAAGCTTTCGACATGCTACCTCCCCCAGCGGGGAACTTCCGACATTTGGACTTCCACAACCTCCAACAGATGCTCAGACGCTTCTCTTGCGCTCTATTGAATGGACCACATTCAACGAAGCGACATACGAGAGCGCGTTGGAACAGGCTAATGTCATTTTCCGTTACTTCCTAGGTGCGCTGTTCTCATCTCGTTCTTCTTAACACTCTACTTATACTCCACAGCGATGGGCTTACCTTCACATGGACAAACTCTGCTTGCGGTTCTTCCGCTGGACCTTGTCCGGATGGCTGATACGGAGCATGTCCACTATCGTCAATTCTTCTCCTTGTGGCAGCTCCTCGACACCGCAACCACAGAGCTGTCAAAACTGCAACGGCATGCAAAGGAAGCCATATCTGCATACCATGTAAGTATATAACGTCTGAAATTGTTGTGCCATACTGAACATTTCGACAGGAAGTCCTTGCAGATACACGTACGGTGGCCCTCAAACTTCTCACGTCTGATTGGATGATACCTGAAGGTGAAGTGAAACGTAGGTGTTACTTAATCCCTCTGTTATGCTCTTCCTGACGGTGCTTGCAGCTGAAGTTGGCATGGACATGGCCCGCATACGCAAAATCTATATACCGGAGGTGGTAATCCGCCTACACGCTCTACTGTATGCCTCGAGAGCATTCGTGCAAGAGTATGACCTCCTGTTTCTTGCCTTTCGACACTTACTGATGTCTCACTGCAGAGCTCTTCCAGCTCTTCTTGAATTGACGAACACTATTGCTGATTCTCGCTATCGTTTATATGATGACTTTGGCGACAGACTGCCTACCTATCTCAATCTTGTACGGCAAGCTGTCCTTGCGACACTGGAGAACGGCGGAGCCGATCCTTTCCGGATGCTTGCCTAACATCTATCACATTTTCTGTAGAAGAACATGTACATTGAGTACACTACAAGTATGGTCAGTAAATATGGTGTAAGTAAGTAAGAAGAATCATAAGAGCTCACCCTCAGACATTGTGGTAACACATGAAGAATGGCTGAGGGTGGCAATCTAGAATAACAACAGAAACCAGACCAGAGTCCAGAGTCCATCCCCTCCTGAGTGTCTGACCTCCGCGGCCCACCTAGTGTATTGAGCAGTCCCGCCTCTGTGGTTGCACTGTCTGGCCTTCATCCCTATCACCCCCTTCAAAAAAAATTATTCCAGCATCCTGAAATGTCCATCCAGAACCAGCACCCTGACTGTCCCAGACGTGTCCACAAGCCTGCCTGGGCCGCCACATACACCTTCTTCCCAGCCGTAATCTCTATGTCGGACCTCACACCTGACCATGTCCCTTGAACTCTGCCGAAGTTCCTTCCAGACATCAGAGTGTCCTATCCGTAAAACGATGAGTCTTGTGAAGTGCGCTTGCCCCAAGCCCGGGCACAGGTCCGCCTCAATGTCGCCTATACAGTAAGTACACTACAAGTATTGTCAGTAGATGCTAAGGCGTAAGTAAGAAATCATAAGAGCTCACCGGCACCCTCAGACGTCGTGGTAACACACGAAGAACGACTGGTGAATAACAAGAAACCGGCACGCAATGACGAACATGTACGCGCCACCCAGTTCTTTCCTTAACAACGTTTTCTATTGATCTCATTGTATTGTTCAAGCTTTCTACATTTGTATACACTGTTCTGCTATCGTACAGGCGCGTTGGAAGATCAATCAGACCGCAATCTTGGTATGCTCGGTGCCCCGACTCGCAAGATAATCATCGACGGTCTACAAACAGAAGAGGTAAGCTTGGCGCACAACGGAGCATCAGGTAGTCTCACCTTCTGGTTGCTCACTCTCCACTTTGACTGGCGCCTCATGAACCACTCTAAAGCCGTAGCTCCGCTGTCGAGGTCTTTACCGGGACTGGCAGCGATGATAGAGCTTTGAGCGGACAGGGCCTTGAGAGGCACTGAATTTCCTGGGCGTGTGAAGAACACCAAAGACCATCGTTCGTACTTCGACTGTTCCTTTGGGGGTGGAAGTACCCGGTGTGTACTTGATTGTAGGATTCCGCCGCTGAGTATGTTCAGCGCATCACCCACGTTACAAATAACATGTCCCGGCAAAGGCTAGAAGACAAGTCAGCCGAGTTGCAGAAACATCCACGAGGGGACGTGCCTTCACGTATTTCCAGTGTTCTTCGCCAGGTAGCAAGACTTGTAGACCGCCCAGCTTATTTGCCAGGAAGGACTTGAGTGACTCACTATCAGCGGGATACCTAACAGGGGAGGGTTACAAGCTTACCAAGGAGCCAAAGTCGGTATGGCTGCCCACTGCTATGCTGTCGGCGTCTTTGGACGGAGGCACTTTGATAACTCGGGCTTCGGAGACGCTGTGTTCTCCAGAAGAATGGAAGCTTTCGAGCGTGCCCGAGGGGAGCCCAAGCTTGTCGTTGAAGATGCCGAGGATGGTGCTGTTGGCCTCCATGCACGCGGTCACGAATGGCTTTACCGCACTTTGCATGCGTGCATTGACAGGCTCGGGATACGGCACATGAGCGACGGCGGGATAGCTGAGGGTATCGTCCTTTGATATGTTGATCATCTCACAGTTGTCTTTCGAGCCCTTCAAGTCGACGGTTGTTGCACCGAGGGCTTTGTAGCTACACGTAAAATGAAAGAGTGAGCGTTTGTACTATGACGAGTTAACTGGACTGAAACGAACCCGAAGGAACCGCCCGAGTTTCCTTGCCAGAACTTCATCTTGTCCTCGTAAGGAAGACGCATGGTGTCTCCCCCGAGCTCGAACATGGGCTCGATGAGATGCTCTGCGCCGTGGTTCTTCATGCTATCGGTGACACCGTAAGTATATTATTCTTGGCACTGGAGAGATGGACCAGGACTTACTACCAGAAACCTTGCTTGGTGGCGGCGTCCCACAAAGTGTTGATCTCGTTCTTGTCGCCGCTCTGCAGAAGACCATAGTCCACGACGGTTAGGCTAACAGTGGGGACATCGTCGGGGAAGGGGGGAAGCGTTTGTTCGGCCATAGTAGACGTCAGTGTGAGAGGTGTGGTTCTTGGGAGGGAGAGCGGATATTTGTGAAAAACAGGTCCAGATGGAGTTTCTCTAATGCCATCGGTCTCCCGGCGGTCATCTGCTAAGTAGAATGGGACTGGCGTTGGTTGTCCGACATCAATGAACACGATTATTCTGATCCATTCGAGTCTTTCAAGTTATCAATGATTCTATCAGTCAGTATTGATTGTTTATCAGACATCTCTGATTTCGAACAGAACCATGTCGGAACAGCGTGTCAATCTCGTCTCGTCGAAGTTGGCGAAGAGTTTGTGTTCAGGTTCAGGGTCGTCAAAGTAATATATAATTATATAATATATTGATCAATTGCCACAAGCGGGCGTTTTTCGTTTCTTCTCACCACCATTACCTTCCAAAAGCTTTCGTTCGGCACTTACTCTGAGTCCCAAGAAGACAGTCCGCTGCACGTAACTGGACGTCTAGATCTCGCTTTCCATACGGCATACCGCTGCTAAACCATCACCATCTCCGCACGCCTCCTCCAAGACCAAATACATGTGTCTGATGTGATGAACTTGTACAAATCCCACTGGTGCACGTTGATGCGAAGAGGCAGGATCTAACGCTGCCTTTGAATTTCAGTATGGGACACCACATGTTCCTCGTATCGGGCGGTCTGAATCAGAAAGGACTGTGATGAAAGTGCATCATTCTATGGAATGATTGCTCCCCATTCGCCGACGTAGGTTTGCGCATGACTTGGACCCTACTGGGAGCAAGCTTTGCGGGACGTCTTATATATAAGATCTGACATCCCAGGCCCCATCTTCCTTTGTGCCGCCCCGCAGAATTTTCATGTCGTCCATTGTGAGTCTTTGCAGTTTCCCCTGCGGTTCTTCGCCTAACGAGGATTATAGCCAGAAAATGTCAAGGTTTTAGGTCGGTAACTTCATTGAGTGCTTCATAATAGTGCTAAGACGGAAATAGTTGTGGGTGGAGGACCCGGTGGATCGTATGCGGCCTCAGTTCTAGCCAGGGAGAATGTGGATGTTGTTCTCCTCGAAGCAGACAAGTTCCCTAGGTAGGCCACACTTTTGAAAGCGTTTTGACTCCGTTAACAGTCGCCAGGTATCATGTTGGGGAGAGCCAGCTCGCATCTCTGAGGCATTTCCTTCGCTTCATCGACCTGGAAGACGAATTTGAAGCTTTTGGATTCCAGAAGAAGGTAACAACTGTGTTGTCCTCGGCGTCTTACGTCGTGCTAAAGAAACCTTTTGTAGCCCGGTGCAGGCTTCAAGCTTAATCGCTACAAACGTGAAGGCTGTTCGTGCACTTCAAGTTCTTCCTACACACGCGCCTGCTCACGTCTATGCAGTCACGGACTTCGTCTCCCACGATCCCAACAACTATTCGTGGAACACGGTAAGTCTTCCGTGTGTGGAAAACGGCGAGGGCTGAATTGACTTTCGAAGGTTCGGTCACAAGCCGATGAAATGATGCTTCGCTACGCCGCTCGTGTCGGAGCAAAAGTTTTTGAAGAGATCAAGGTCACCGAATTGGAGTTCTCGGGCGGACGTCCCGTTTCTGCTCAATGGAAAGGCAAGGACGGTTCAGCCGGCAAGATCTCTTTCGACTACATCATCGATGCCAGCGGTCGTGCCGGAATCATCTCCACTAGATACCTGAAGAACCGCGAGTTCAACGACACACTGAAAAACGTCGCTTCATGGGGATACTGGAATGGAACTGGAAAGTACCTCCCAGGTACATCGCGGGAGAATTCACCATTCTTCGAAGCACTAACCGGTATGACATTATACATTCTTATGAAACTTGAGGCATCAGCTCATCTCGGAACAGACGAATCGGGCTGGGCGTGGTTCATTCCGTTACACGATGGTACAACGTCTATCGGCATTGTCCTCAACCAAGAGAAATCCAACGCGAAGAAGGCGACGGCGAAGGAAAACGGGGAGGACACGTCGGCCTTGGCTCACTACCACCGCGAGCTACAGCGCGCCCCTAATGTTCTAAAGCTCATGGGAGACGCCCAGCTCATCAAGAAACCCGATGCCCCATTGGTCAGTGCCGCTAGTGACTATAGTTATTCAGCCCCATCATATGCGGGCCCCGGATATCGACTAGTCGGAGATGCTGCTTGTAAGTCGTTACGTTGTGAACGAGTCGTTAGACGCATCTGACGACTGTCCAGCTTTCATCGATCCGTACTTCTCCTCTGGTGTGCATTTGGCTTTAGCGGGTGGCCTTGCCGCTTCAGCCACCATCTGCTCTGTAATTCGTGGGGAATGTTCTGAAGAAGATGCTGCGAGATATCATACCGCCAAGATTCACACGTCGTTTACACGGTCAGCGGTCCGTATCTCCCGATAGAGGGCAGAATCTGACGTTCCTCAGATTTCTACTCGTTGTCCTCAGTGCCTACCAGCAGATTCGGCATCAAAACGTGCCGGTGCTCTCGACAGAGAAAGAAGACAACTTTGACCGTGCTTTCGATTTCTTCCGTCCCAGTACGCAGTTTCCATGTGTGGAATCCGGCTCGTGTGCTAACAACAAAATATGCAGTTATACAAGGGAACACCGAAACCGGCAAGAAGATGGCAGGCGACAATTTGAACAAGACCATCGAGTTCCTATCCGAGCACGCATACGAGCCTTCCTTACCTGAAGAGCGTGCGGAATTGATGGCCAAGTATGGCGGCGACTTGACCAAAGTTGACGGAGAGAGCGCCGATGCGATCAAGTCGAGGAAGATTTTGAAAGGGATGGCAATTCGGAAGCTGATGAGGACGGAGGAGATCAACCATATTGATAATTTCGTATCCGACGCTTTGGAGGGGTACACGCTGAGGTTACAGAGAGGCAATCTTGGTTTGAACAAAGTAGACTGATTGAAAAGTAGAGGACTTGTATGTATTGTATCTCGTATTGTATGTATTGAATCTGCTCTGTAGAGAACTGGCTCTTTCCTGACCGTACGCAAGTCTTATTTGACTTGAGTACCCTGTGTCCTAAACTATCTGTGTTGTCGGTTCCGTCAGCTTTTGACCTGTCGCTGCAAGGATCATGGGTCGAGCTCAAGTCGAGCTCCGGGCCATTTTGGAATCCTGAGAGCTTTTACGGTTACGTCACGAATGCCACTTTGCTCTTCAACCACTATCAAGACAGCTGGAGCCACGGGTCCCCAAGACTGCCATGATCTTCTTGTGCGAACTATCTATTGCCTTAACCTTTTGCTTTGTTGCTTGTCTCGACGGTTTGCTGAGCGACTGGAACCGAAACATCACTGGCAACTTGGATGATCGCTCTGAGAATGTGGCCCCTCTTCGCGGCCTATAAGTACTGCTGAATAGCTCCTTTCCCTTCATTTTCTCTCTCTATCAACTACTCTCACATCCACTCTTCACATCAACATGATTTTAACTACCGACAACCTTACTGCCGACCTGAAACGTCGCCCCACCCTCCAGGGACGTTACGGACGACACGTTGAGCAGAGTTGGGTAGGAAGGAGGGCGACGAAGATTATCCGCACACTCGAGGACTCGGAGACCGTCCGAGATCAAGAATACGTCTCGAATCAACGTCAGCTCACGCTCGATATTCTGGAGGGCAGACGCCCACAGGCTGGTCTTATAAAGCTCACCGAGCATTTTGTCGTTCATGAGAAGGAGGTGTTGCGGGACGAGCAGACCGACTCGCGCAATTGGCAGGAAACTTTAGAGATCCTTGAGGGGAGACGTCCGCCACCTCTTGCTCGATGCACATATTCTGAGTTCGCAGCCTGGCACTGTCGTCACCTTGCAACTCAGGCGGGGCAGTAGGAGGTCTGGCAGTGGATCAGGGAGGAGGACTCATGGTGCGCGACTAATGTTTTGGGTATCGGGGATGTTTACACTTGCTTGAAGACCGCGGAAGCATATTGGGCATCTGGCCGTGTGGCGACCAGTGTGTCCGAGGGATTTCGACGCAGTTTATCTGTGGAATCTGGGGGGTCTTGTGTTCAATGCCACCATGCAACATCGTAACACGACCGAGAGGGGCACTGTTTTGAATCACCGAATATCCCCGCGACCCCCGCCGAACGATAATCCAACTGGTCGCGCACCAAACGGTAGTGTCATTCTAGAACACCAATCTCCAGTTGACACATTAAAGAAACTCGAATGTAACCCCCAGATCCCAGCACAACCCGGTACCCAAATGGGCTCTGGGGGTTACACTCGCTCGGAAGCATTGTGCGAATGGAATTCGCACAATGCTTCCTTTGTATATCCATTGGACTTTTGTATGTACAGTATTAGTCAAATTGAACTTCAGAACCAAGTTTGCTCAGTACCTGGTGACTGCGATGTCGAGACACGGTCACAAAAGGTTATTAAACCGACCTTTTTGAAGCAGTTGCTTTCATCGCGTGCACGGGGTTCCACCATTCCAAGGCTCGCGTCAGACCGTCCTCCTGAGAGTGAAGCATCTTCAACTTCCTCCGTCAGCTGAATGAGCCGAGACAAGTACATTAAGAGTCCAAACAATGGTCACTAATGAGAGCGAAAAATCCTCTGGACGGATTATTTAGATGCTATTAGTATGGTGCTTGAGCGCTTGAGCGCTTGACGAAACCGCTGGTGAATGCCTAAACATGGATGCCATTGGTACTGCTCAGCAGGTATTATACAGACCAAAATTAACGCTACAATATATGAATAAATTCTACCAAATACGAGTATCACACAGCGCTGGGAATGCCTCTAGTGTCAGTCTTGACCACGGGCATCATCTCCAGGATGGTTGTATTCGAATCGGCGGCGGCGGTAGACCTTCGTGGCCTCGCTTCAGGCGCGTCTTCATCGCCCACGATACCGACATTCCAGAAGAAGAGAACCGCGAAGATTGTTGCTGTATTCAGATCCGTCAGAACTTCATGAATGTGCTCAAAGATCAAGACTAACCAACAACCCCAAATGCAAACGCTGTCCACTCGGCAGCCTTGTATGCATCGAGCAAAGCTGGTCTTGGGACATTGCTGTTCGTCTCGTTCGCAATGACGCCCATTTCCAGCGCTTGCTTTGCGACTACGCGATTGAACACTATCGTTGACACGGTCACTCCAAGTGCGGTCCCAATCTCAAAAATGCATGTGTCAGCAAATAACTGGTAGTCATTGTAGAAGGAACTGACCTGTGTCATTGTCTGAAAGAGGGCTCCAGCAAGACTTTGCTCGTTCGGCAGCACAACTCTCGCCACAAATATTGTGCCCACCGAGAACACGAAGTCGGCACCAAAGACGGAGAAAATGGCACTAGGGAAACCGAACGCCCAGTACGTCGCATTGGGGTCAATTAGGGCGAAGAATACTGAGGCGCAAGCTGTTACTAGAGTTCCAGTGGCTGTATCGGGATCGCTCGTAAGGGCTTAGTATGTCAAGAAGAAAATAGTCTGACCCAATATGAAGACTGCCGGAACGCGAGCGATGATACCCACAACGATTAGGTTGCAAACACACCCAGTGATGAACATTGGGAATAGTCGAATCATCGTGCCTAAGGGCGTATAGCCCTGATAGTCTTGGTAGTACAACTACAACGACGTTAATGAGTACCAACGCCTTGAAAGCGGTCGAAAGATATGTACCTGTGTCCAGAAGTTCCATCCCAGGAACGAGGCGAACGTAAAAAGGACGATTAACATCATCGCAGCAAATTTTCCATTTCCTCGAGTCCACAATGAGAGCTTCATAATTGGAGGTGGCGTCCAGCGAGACGATACGCCGTCGGATCTCGACTGTATGCGTCCCAGGAAGTGCTGCCAGCAGATGAACAAACCCATTAACAGCACGCCGACGATGAGGAGAGCGATGATATCTATGCATTGGTAAGCGAGAGCCTCAATCCTTGACATGCAAACGTACAAGGTGTTGACCATCGGTTCGGCGCAACCTCTCCATCACTGAGGACGAAGATGATGAGCGTAAGAGAGGCGGTGATTAGGAAAGCGCCCAGCCAGTCTACACGTTTGTCGACCTCTGTAGACGGCTCATCGCGATCAATAGACCACAGGCCGATCACCATATACAGGACTGTCAAACCACTTGATAGGTAGAAGTTACTCCTCCATGATGGTCTAGAAGGGACATTAGGCAGATTTAGACGAAGATGGTAGAGCTCTTACGAAGAAAGTTGAGTTAATACCGCACCGATGGCCATCCCTGTGAAAGCACCTAGTGGCGCTCCAGCAGCGAAAGTGGCAAAGGCGATTGAGCGTAGCTTTCCTGGAGGGAAGGAATGCGCAAGGATGCCCATCTACGAGCCAGTTGAATATCTCGAATGAGGTAATGGTATTCATAACGTACTGATGCTGGAAGAGTGCCTGCCACGCCCATACCTTGAATACCTCGAAGAACATCCAGGGTAATCTCGTTTTGTGCGAATCCACAGGCCAAAGTGAAGACCGAAAGCCATGCAGCGCCTATCATGAATATTTTCTTCCTTCCATAAAGGTCCGCTAGGCGTCCACACACGGCGAAAAGGCATCCCTAACAGAGATGAGTTGGAAGGCTATGAATTTCACTCTTGACGAACTGACAGAGCTCAAGGCATAGGCCGACACAAGCCATTGTAGCTGTGCTTCTTGTATGTTAAGGTCGTCGCCTATTGCCGGTAACGATATTGCGACTGAAGTGGTGTTTGAGCTCTAAACCACGTCAATATCTCACAATATTTTCAGAAAGAAGACAGCCACTTACGTTTACCAACATCGCCATTGTACACGTAGCAATGAGTGCCACTGCACGAGCAGTGGAAAGCGGCGCGCGCGAGGGCAACTCCTTGTCTGCAGGCATAGTGACCGCCTTGGGCAGGGTCGCTGTGGACATAGCTGTATGCAAGGTGTCCGGACCGTCCAGGGGAAGAGTGGTTGTCGACATGTCGGAAGCGTGTACGTAGCTGGGCATCCAGCAGTCGTGACTTATAAGCGCCCTTCGACAGGTGGGCCACACCGCGATCGAGTAATCTAGCCACTAAACCGCCCGGCCAAGGACTGGAAACATGTCGGACCGCTACCAAGCTTTTTTTTAACCAAGACATGGTCCCCAATGTCCCCATTTGATAGGCCGCAGAAATGGAGAGTCCATGATAAAAGTGCGCCTCTGAACCGCGTCGGTCGAGCGTGGGTCGAGGAAAAAGTGGAGACTTCGGTAAAGTCCGGACTCCGACCTTGCTCCGACCACCGGCTGTCGGCATCAAATGTGGGTCGCCGTAAGGGTCAGACAAGGCCCAACTCTCCTCTGCTTCGTCGTTTCGCTGCCAGCTCGACTTGAATACGGATAATACTCTTGATCTGCGGTTTAGTCGTTTTAAAAAAGCTCAAACGCTCTATGAAAGTCTATCAATCTACTGGATGCTCATCACTTGACTATTCCCTTCATTCAACAACGACCTGTGATTTTCTGACAGAGTACGGGTGTCGAGCTCCAGAGCAATGCTCAGTGCAATGAATTACAGGTAAAAACGCTCGAATTTCCTCCTGGCATCGCTTTATTCAGTCGACCTCCTGCAAATCATCATTCTAATAAACGTCGACTCATTTTGTCTTGCGACTCTTAGTCTAGCCCCGGATTGGCCGAACTCTCTGAGTCTTGAGGATCACCGGAATGTCATATATGACCAACTATGTCTATGTTGTGGTCCTCGGCCCCTGCGCACCCGAGCATAGGCTCTTCCCGCATCGTTCAAACAATTAATGCGCTCACAGTGCCTTGCGGGCCCGTCTATGCTCCGCTATGTACCTGTGGATGCATATGGTTCGCAGCCTCATCACCGGCACCTTCTTGAACAGGACATCCCGAGTGTCCAAACGAGGCTCTCATGCCAGGTACGACGCGTCTCGGGATTCATGAGACGCACCTCCATAGTACCGCCTCGAACCATACCGGGCATTTTTCGGGCGACGTTGTGGGTGTAATGCGACACCCGACCGACGTATTGTTCAGCAAGGCGAAAACCGCCAAACTCTGACAGAAACGGATCACGGTCCCGCACAGTTTTCTGCCATATGCACTGCAGTATTGAGTGGTTTGAAGGAGTGGAATGGAGGGGAATGTATAAAAGGACCAGCGTGTGGTCGTTGATTTTCACCATCGTTTGGTTTACTACCACTTCCTCAGACATGATCTCTCTTCTGGTTGCGTTCTCGCTTGTAAACGCTGCTTTCGCGGCGGTTTACACCGATCCTAGCGAGCTTCCGGCTGATAAGGAATACGACTTCATCGTCGTAGGAGGTGATGTTTAACAGTCTCTATCAATTTATCTGTATTAATGCGCCAGTGCAGCGGGGACTGCAGGCAACGTTATTGCGGCTAGATTGGCTGAGAGCAAGAAGACATCTGTACTGATCATCGAAGCGGGTCGAAGGTAACTTTTGTTGTCTATTACTGAAACAGCCATGTTCATTGATTTTGACTAGCAATACCGGATTCGACTCAGACTTGATCACGATTCCTTTCCTGGGCCCGACCGCGTCTCCATTTACAACCTTCGATTGGAACTACACAACCGAAGCCCAAGAGGCGCTTCAAAATCAGACCATCGCTTATCCACGAGGATACGTGCTGGGTGGAAGTAGTTCGACAAGTACGGCTTCTGCTTTGTCAGTTCTATAAGACTTAACACTCTCACAGACTACATGGTCTATACTCGCGGCTCTTCGGACGACTATGACAAGTTCGCTGAGATCGCCGGTGACGATGGCTGGAATTGGGACAATCTTTTCCCATATGCGCTGAAGGTACCTCTTTCAATATAATCTATATATGACAACCTTGCTGATGGTATCACTAGAACGAACGCCACGTTCCTCCCAACGACGTAAGTGGCTCTATCCGTGTTCCTGTACTACTCAGCTGAACTTTCCTTCAAGGGACACGACGACAGCGATCAATACATTCATGACCTCCACGGCACTGATGGGCCTCTGCTCACAAGTGTCTACGGTTGGCCCGCTGATGTCGATGAAACTGTCATCGCTACGACTCAGGAACTAAGCGATGAATTCCCCTTTAACCCTGATTACAACTCTGGTAACATGTTGGGCGTTTCTTGGATGCATAGTAAGTCCTCTCATATCTCCGCATACTTATCCCTAATATACGTCTCTTAGGCACGATTGGTGGTCCATTCCGAAGCAGCTCCGCCACAGCCTACCTCGAGCCTGCACTGAAGGAACGTTCCAACCTAGACCTTCTTTACAACACCCAAGTCACTCGCATCATTCAAACCGGCACCTCCGACGATGACCTCCCACTCTTTACCAAAGTCGAATTCGCACGGAACTCTTCTGGTACGTCACTCCATTTCCCAACCTTGTTGTCGGGCTCAGTTCTTTTCAGCTCCTCGGTATACCGCCACGGCCAAGAGGGAGATAATCCTCTCCGCCGGGGCCATCGGCACACCTCAGATCCTCCTACTCTCCGGTATCGGTCCCGCCCAAGAGCTCGCTCAAGTTGGTATCGATTCCATCGTGGACCTTGCGGAAGTGGGAAAAAACCTCGTCGACCATCCTCTCCTTCCCATCCAGTGGAACACCAACAGCAATAACACCTTGGACCCGTTTTTCCGCCCAGGACCTGCTTTCGATGCGGCGCTTGATGAGTACCACCAGAACAAGTCCGGCCCACTTGCCGCTAATGGAGTCTCGAACCATATGTACGCCTTGCACGCTCCGCGATGTGTGCATGTTTATTGATACGTTGTAGGGGTTTCTTCCGTTTTCCTGAAGACTCGGATGTCCTAGCCGAATTCGACGATCCCACCACCGGTCCACGATCTCCTCACTTTGAGCTTGCATTCGCTGTACGCGCTCACCCCATATCCTCCACCACAACTAACTCATCTCCCCAGAACGGCTTCTTCACAACCTCTCAACAAATCCCCACGTCCGGGTCCTACTTTTCCGTTATAAACATCGTCGTCACCCCCACCTCTCGTACGTCCCACCTCCCCTCCCCAAGCCATCCTAACTCTTCCCTTAGGCGGCGAAGTAACCCTCGCATCAAACGACCCCTTCGCGCACCCGCATATCGACCCTAGATTTCTCACCACCGACTACGACGTCCGCGCCATGATGGAGAGCGTCCAGGCCGCGCAGCGCTTCACCGCCGCGAGCGCCTGGAGCGACCTCATCACGGGACCCTACATCGATTCTGTGAACGCCACGACCCCCGAAGGCATCCAAGAGTACATGTCGCTGTGGGCTACGACCATCAAGCACCCGTTCTGCACTGCCAGGCTGAGCAGCGTCGAGGGCGAAGGTGTCGCCGATGGGCAGCTGTTGCTCAAGAACGCCACGGGCGTTCGCATTGTTGACGCTTCTGTATTCGTAAGTCACTTATTTCCTACTAAAACATTCCTGACCTTTCCGACAGCCTATTATTCCGGCTGGCCATCCTCAAGCAATGATATATATCGTTGCAGAGCGCGCTGCCGATGTAATCAAAGAAGCCCATGGTCTTCCTGTCTGGTATTTAAATTGAACGGTCCTGCGGAACACAATCTTTATTTTCTTAAATATTTACTACTATATCACTATCTGTACGGTACCAATAATACTAATAGACTGCTTATCGTCCTTTAAATCTGTACGGCGCATTGGACTTCATTTTATTACCTCCAACGGAGTTGAAGGATGTGGAATGACGCCACATTACACTCCGACTAGCTTACTTGTTTGCATGCCGACTACTTGTGACTCTCCGCAACTTGCCTGGCATTATCTCTACCCGCACTTCTCCAGCCTGTCTCATTTTAAGTCGACGCCACTTGACTCTTCCTGAAACCAACAAGCGCTCAAGGGAGAGGTTAACACTTGACGACACTGATCGTGTTCTGGCGTGAACAAACCAGTATACTGCATCGCGGGCATGGTACAATGGGGTTCGACTCCCCACGGCGACGTATTACGGATTGGTGCTGAGGTAGCTGCGAGTCGCGACCTAGTTACGTTCTGTACAAACAGGACTGTGAATTCATGCAGTAGGAAAACTAAAGACAAATCAAGTACGTAGGAAGTGACAAAAAAGTAAGTACTGTGTAGTAACCTGAACAGAATATGTATGAGCTTGGGGAAGTTGACAGTGGAGAGATCAATGGGTAGAGCTGAGGAATGTGGACAAGCGTGGGGAATTTAGATCGCTACTATCTCAACCTCTCGTGAAGAAGGTCTTGGCCAGTCTGCCAGCGCTCCTTCTCCTCCTCGAGCTCGGCACGGATGGAGCGCTCAGTCGTGTTGGCAAAAACAATGCCACGGTTATCCATTGACAGTGCTCGGACGGCATCAATGACCCAATCCTGGCAGTCCCAATCGGTGCGGTGGCGGTGGATGGGAACGGCTCTGAGCCACTTCTCCAAGTTCGGGATATCAGAGGCTGCAACTTCGCCAACCTGCACGCCGCCGCAGTATTTGTTGTCTGCGTCGATGGTAAAATCAGCGGATTCGAAGCAGAAGGAGTCCATGCCTCCTATCAGCTGAAAGACGCGCGCGGAGCCCAGTACGATATCAGTGATAACCGCGAGCGCCCAATGCTCTGTGCGGCGAGGATGAGCTAGGAGCTCGTACTGGGAGATGATTACTGGGAGTTTCGACATGGGAGAACAAATGTGCGGGGGCAGTGAAGATGGCTGATATCACACTGTAGGCTTGTAGCTATGTGTGGGACGAGCGTGAGAAGCCAATTATTGTTAGCTGGATCTACGTGAGTTAACGAACGGCTAGGATAAGCGTAAGATAAGGAAAGGGACGACCTGAGCAGGACTGACGATGTCTGAAGCCATTGGGCTATTACTTATGGGCAATCGCACCGTTTGGCGGATTCGTAAGCGGTTCCCACGTTTGCCGTAGGCAAACACTTGGTGGATTTCAACCAAGTCGGTCGTCGTCCAAGCCAGGTGGGCTCTTTGACGACATTCCTGTGTCCAAACTATCTGTTTTCGGTTGAGAAATAATATATCAGTAGTATTTGACAAGCCTCCCGGCACTGAACCTCTTGTTTGCCATGTTGGACTCTGAACCCGGCCACATCCCAATGATTCCAGTGCCACACATGCTTTTGGCATCATAAACACACTGCTATATGAGAGTTCAGCATGAGGGCAAGGTCTTGTATGATTATTTATGCTTTTAGATCCCAAATGGCCTGCATTTGCCATTGACAGCTAAGTGCATTATAGTCATCATGGTATGCCGTGTCAGAGGGTTAGCAATATGAAGAAAATAGGTGTATATGGCATTCCTAGTACTAAGTAGTCATATTTTAATGTCTACAGACTCTACGCGTCCCTCGCGCTTGGACGACGACCGACTTGGTTGAAATCCGCCAAGTGTTTGCCTACGGCAAACGTGGGAACCGCTTACGAATCCGCCAAACGGGAGGGTCATAATCATGGCCCATATGTTATGTCTGTGGCTAATCAAGTTCTGAAGGAACTTGTCTCTGACAGCCCGCGTAGCGGGCTGTGTACGATGAAAGAGTACATGGCGCGCCGTAGGCGCGCTCCGTAACGTCGTTATGTCAATGATGATATTCTGATTCTTCGGTTTACCAGTCTAGTATGGCAACATAGTCTAGTGGATTTCAGCGTGCAGCTACCTCTGTTTTGCTTCAACTGGGGCCTCGTTTCGATTGCCTACGTTGACATTCCGTCTTCGTTATTTTTTTCGGGCGCCTGCGGCGCGCCACAGGGTGAGTATGAGTCCATGAACAAGCCTTCATCTCTAGCCACCGTTTGACTCAACCCGACCTTATGGATTGCAATTTTCAGCCTGCGGCGCGTGTAGCCTAAGCTGGTATGTACACATGGTCACTAGATGGCTGAGAAGAGAGCTGACACCTTGTAGTGGCAGGAGCTCTCAAAGTCAGTCTGTACATAATTTTTCGGGCGCCTGCGGCGCGTTCCTGGTCGGACTAACAAATTCAAGTTGCGCCACACCCTGCCCACACCTGCTGAATCGTGTCGTCTTATATCAAACCTTGAATACTGTACTCATCGTTCTTATCTCTCATTTCCATGTCATGCTATTTGTACTCGCACCGTATAGAAACTGATTGACTCATTCTGCATAACTGTGGCTCCAGACCACAGCAGAACACACCTCAAACTCTTAGAATCTGTAAATCACATCTTGTGCCACTGTACCAGGGCTGGCCCATTGATTTGTGCATAGGGACACGTCGTAGAACGAGCAGGACAGAGCGTCGTTTGGGGCACCCATCTAGTCTCTTAAAAACAGACGCAATATACACGATCGATTCTTGCAGTGTGAGGTTGATCGATGTGTATAGAGTCTGTCGATTAAGTCCGGGTCTGTACCGTGATTGAGCTTATTACATAAGCTGCCTATTCTGGTTTTCTTCATCCACCACCTTCTAAATCTCTCAAGACACGACAAGTCAACACCGATGGACAACGACCCATGACAACGACAAGCTGAGCACGCCGCCGGCCCGCCGCGGATAATGAGCTAGAGAGAATCTTGCCACGCATCACCGAGATATCGCGGCTCTACAACGAAAACCTGACGCTCAGGCGGTCGGAAATCACGCTCGCCGCGGAGCCCAAGCACGAGCGGGAAAGGTTGCGCAAGGTCATGGACGACGTCGAGATGGCGGTACGTGGGGGTGAATTTCATATTTTTTACTCTCGCTGACGACGGCTCCACGCAGGCACTGGGCTTGACCAAGCATCTGGGATTCCTCCGACATACTAGCGACACACCACCTCCGAGTCCTACACCCCCACGAGCCACTCAGCGTCCACCCGCGTTGACCCCACCGTCACTAGGCTTTCGCGCCAGCCGACAGTGCCCGGTATAGAGGAGCCTCTGGACAGTCCACATCGTGGCAAGAAGGCCAAACGGCTGTCAGCGAGCTGGTTGCCGCTCCCCTCACGCTGTTCGCCACCCCCAGACAAACCGCCGCCGTTAATTGATCTTGCAGAAATTGTTGTCGCACCGTCAGAGTGGCATGTTCCCTGTCAATATTCCGATGGTGGACGAGCTGGCAGTAACAACAGCAGTTCCATTAGAGGACAATGATGAGATGGAGGAGGCTGCGCTGCTCGACGACTTGGAGGAGCCTGTTGACATGCGGTAGTGTAGTGCATAAGGCGGCAGGCCAGGATTTACATATATCTTCCCATGTAACGGTATGGACTATAATTACAGTCAATTATTTCTCTATGTACCGTATGTGCGCGCTGTTCTAGCGCTGCCTAAGCGCTGCTCTCGTTACACCTTTGCGCCTTTGCTGTCCGGCCATGCTTATGTACGCAACCTTAAATGGGCAACTTACATAATAACTCCACATAAACACTAGACTAGCACCCATCTGTGCTGACTCAGCTTCACTCTCATTGGCCCATCAGTTGTTATGTCTGTTATGTACAAATCGGGACATAACGTAGCCACAGGTAAGGATGATGAGCCATAATCAGGCCCATATGTTATGTCTGTGGCTAATCAAGTTCTGAAGGAACTTGTCTCTGACAGCCCGCGTAGCGGGCTGTGTACGATGAAAGAGTACATGGCGCGCCGTAGGCGCGCTCCGTAACGTCGTTATGTCAATGATGATATTCTGATTCTTCGGTTTACCAGTCTAGTATGGCAACATAGTCTAGTGGATTTCAGCGTGCAGCTACCTCTGTTTTGCTTCAACTGGGGCCTCGTTTCGATTGCCTACGTTGACATTCCGTCTTCGTTATTTTTTTCGGGCGCCTGCGGCGCGCCACAGGGTGAGTATGAGTCCATGAACAAGCCTTCATCTCTAGCCACCGTTTGACTCAACCCGACCTTATGGATTGCAATTTTCAGCCTGCGGCGCGTGTAGCCTAAGCTGGTATGTACACATGGTCACTAGATGGCTGAGAAGAGAGCTGACACCTTGTAGTGGCAGGAGCTCTCAAAGTCAGTCTGTACATAATTTTTCGGGCGCCTGCGGCGCGTTCCTGGTCGGACTAACAAATTCAAGTTGCGCCACACCCTGCCCACACCTGCTGAATCGTGTCGTCTTATATCAAACCTTGAATACTGTACTCATCGTTCTTATCTCTCATTTCCATGTCATGCTATTTGTACTCGCACCGTATAGAAACTGATTGACTCATTCTGCATAACTGTGGCTCCAGACCACAGCAGAACACACCTCAAACTCTTAGAATCTGTAAATCACATCTTGTGCCACTGTACCAGGGCTGGCCCATTGATTTGTGCATAGGGACACGTCGTAGAACGAGCAGGACAGAGCGTCGTTTGGGGCACCCATCTAGTCTCTTAAAAACAGACGCAATATACACGATCGATTCTTGCAGTGTGAGGTTGATCGATGTGTATAGAGTCTGTCGATTAAGTCCGGGTCTGTACCGTGATTGAGCTTATTACATAAGCTGCCTATTCTGGTTTTCTTCATCCACCACCTTCTAAATCTCTCAAGACACGACAAGTCAACACCGATGGACAACGACCCATGACAACGACAAGCTGAGCACGCCGCCGGCCCGCCGCGGATAATGAGCTAGAGAGAATCTTGCCACGCATCACCGAGATATCGCGGCTCTACAACGAAAACCTGACGCTCAGGCGGTCGGAAATCACGCTCGCCGCGGAGCCCAAGCACGAGCGGGAAAGGTTGCGCAAGGTCATGGACGACGTCGAGATGGCGGTACGTGGGGGTGAATTTCATATTTTTTACTCTCGCTGACGACGGCTCCACGCAGGCACTGGGCTTGACCAAGCATCTGGGATTCCTCCGACATACTAGCGACACACCACCTCCGAGTCCTACACCCCCACGAGCCACTCAGCGTCCACCCGCGTTGACCCCACCGTCACTAGGCTTTCGCGCCAGCCGACAGTGCCCGGTATAGAGGAGCCTCTGGACAGTCCACATCGTGGCAAGAAGGCCAAACGGCTGTCAGCGAGCTGGTTGCCGCTCCCCTCACGCTGTTCGCCACCCCCAGACAAACCGCCGCCGTTAATTGATCTTGCAGAAATTGTTGTCGCACCGTCAGAGTGGCATGTTCCCTGTCAATATTCCGATGGTGGACGAGCTGGCAGTAACAACAGCAGTTCCATTAGAGGACAATGATGAGATGGAGGAGGCTGCGCTGCTCGACGACTTGGAGGAGCCTGTTGACATGCGGTAGTGTAGTGCATAAGGCGGCAGGCCAGGATTTACATATATCTTCCCATGTAACGGTATGGACTATAATTACAGTCAATTATTTCTCTATGTACCGTATGTGCGCGCTGTTCTAGCGCTGCCTAAGCGCTGCTCTCGTTACACCTTTGCGCCTTTGCTGTCCGGCCATGCTTATGTACGCAACCTTAAATGGGCAACTTACATAATAACTCCACATAAACACTAGACTAGCACCCATCTGTGCTGACTCAGCTTCACTCTCATTGGCCCATCAGTTGTTATGTCTGTTATGTACAAATCGGGACATAACGTAGCCACAGGTAAGGATGATGAGCCATAATCATTGGGCCAAGCGACTTGCCACGCGGATGGCCTGATAATTGATTGGGCCGGTGACACGTGCGCCCCTCAAAGGCTTTCCTCGTTACACTCACGACGCTCGACGACGACGACGACGACTGCCCGCCATCCTCTGCCACAGCGTGGACATCGGCACCAGTCATTTTATTTTGCCCACCCTCCACATCCCTATTTTGTTATGATTGATCAGCATTCTTGACAAGTATCACGCCTGCTTGAGTGTTTGGGTCTCCAGACCAGACTCTCCCGGACATTAAACCTGCACGGCGGTTTCCCTTTTAGGTAATAGCCCCTGAAAGACTTGTGGCTGGCAGGCGCATTTTTGGCTCGCGTTCTCAGTGCCGACGGTGATAGACTACTGCTCATGTTGGTACTGTACCTAGCTGAGTGGAGCTGATTTTATGTTGTAGCATAGTATGTATGTATTGAATGATTTTATGCGGCTTGGAACGTCAGTGTGATGATTCACGGGGGAGACCCCCGTGGACCCCCTTCTGGGGGACACCCCCTGACCCCCGCCGCTCACCGCGGAGGCCCACTGCGTGGTGCTGGCGCTCGCCGCGCAGGCCCACTCCGTGGTGGGCCTCCGGCGGGGCCTAGCCGGCCAGGCTTCGATTGCATCGACTCTCTCTTATTGTATTTGGCTTTGAGGAAGGGGTTATCTGGTACTTCGGTAAAAAGATGTCAAAATATTGAGCAGAATCCAGTAGGGTTGCGCAGGATACCTATAATATCGCGCCGTTCGATATTTAACCAGTTATTAACGGTTATTAACCGGGTTAATAACACCTCTTCGAGAGGTAAGTTTTTGGGCAGTTATTAACCATCACATGATGCAGTCATGTGAACAGGTGGGGCGGGGTGGGCGCGTTGCGGCGGGATCGGCGGGGAGAAGGGTGATTGCAGGCAAGATGGACTGGTAATGAGCCACTAGACTGAATACATACATCAGAAGATCAGTCAAACCTACATTAGATCATTTTGCAGCCATTCAAGAGGTTTCTAGGGGCCTGAGAAGAAAATTTTGCTTGGGACCGGGAAAATACGCCACATTACATCACGTGTGCGGTTATTAACTGTTACTAACCGTTAATAACACACCCCAAAATGGGGGTATATTCCGCCGAGGTTACTAACCGCCTCGGGGAATATACTGCGCAACCCTAGAATCCAGAATCCAGATTTCGAGCAGATTATTTCTGAGCTCCTACAAAAATATTTTGGCTGCGAGCTGATCCGAACACTGCACTCAGTGATCGTCATGAGTACCCACAATTACCACTGTGCCACCACTGCTTCTACAGGATTCATTTCTGCTATACATTACAGCCGCGCCATGCGCCCGTGAGCCCAAAATTGGACGATCGATAGCCCACCCAGAAAGGAAACCGCCGTGTAAGTTTAAAATCCGACTCTCCTTCTGGTTGCGCCCGGGACTCGCAGGTGTACAGAGATCGAACCTGCCAGAATTCACTCACCGCTCTGTCAGTCGAGTTGAGTGTTCCACAGAGCACCGAGTCGCGGGAGCGAGGTGAATTGGGCTCGGAAATGTATTGGTTCATACACCGACCGACGTACGTTTCGCGAGCTTCTCTATGCTCTACAGAGCAGGACCTGATACCTTGTATCGTTCTGATGTGCACTCTGTCGAAGCAATTTTGTCTTTTTCTTTCAAAGTCTACTTCTGTTATGTGACGGAACACACGGTCTGCGGTGATGATTCTCGCGGCCATCGCGTGGAGCAGAATCACCTGACGTCGGCTGCAGCTTTCGCATTATAATTTTGCTTCCGCTATACCCCCGCCGTACCCGACAAGTTACTTGACCTTGACAATGATATGTCCTGTTACTTGCGATGACACCTTTGGATACAGATTGTGATCCCGCCCGGTATCACCTTTCCCTCTCTAATTCGAATGCGATCGTTGACCAAAATTAACCATCCGTGCGCAGTGATCTTCGGGCCCCAGACGCACACCTTTGTGTACGTACTACAACAACTTCGGATCCGCAAAATCGCCTTCTTTTCTGTTCGGACTTGCAGTTGATGCTGTGTGTCTTGGATAGGTAGGCCTTGACTGCGTTCCGCTGCACATTTCCTGATAGGTGGCTTGGTGAACGTCGTCCACGGCTACGGCAGCGTCATGACACCCGTCTCATGCCTTCCGATGTGGAGGTTGTTTGTGCTTTTCGGGAATGCCTAAGACATCATGACAGATTGGAGAGCGACGAGATGATTATCGTCCACGTCCGCTGGTTGAGTCCTCGGTCTGAACTGTCTGAGAGTTCATTATAATGGTGTGGCCGAAGTGGGGGGGGTGAGTATTTCCATAAATAATCTGCAAATCCGTGATTCTCTTACCAAGATATCTTCAGAACAAACCCTCCTTTCTTAGGATAAAGATTGTTAGCGCACAAATTTAGATGAATCCCGAGCGTTCAAGAACGTTCGAGTTCAACACTGACACAGTGACAAGCACCTGTGATCGCGCACGGCTAAACGATGCACCTTATTTTCTCAGTCACTCGTTCCCCTCCGAGTCCTCCCCGCGAACTATCTCGAATGTTCCAAATCGATGATGATTCATTTTTATCGAACGTGATTCTCGTTCGTTTACACGCTGTCATCATGGCGATATGTGTAATTCGTCACACGCCGAATGACTCAGGGCAAGTTGTTGGAGTCCGCGACCACTGTGCCACTAACCGGTTAGTGGCACAGTGGTCGCGGACTCCAACACAAGTACGTGGTGTTTCCCCCTCCGCCGCAGTTATAAAGGAGGTGCTCCGTTTAGGGCTGCGGTTTGCTACGGATGGCCCCCTTTAAAACGCGACACTACCAACCCTCGACATCATTCGAATCTCCCACCATGATCGCACTCGACATTTCCTCACCCATGTACGCCACCAATGGTCGCCAGCACCCATTCGTCGAAACACCTGACCAGCGCGTCGCACGCGCGGAGTTTGTGAAGCCGAGAGATGGCGACAAGCGCGTCGCCGCGTGGGTTAATGGGCAGAGGCAGCAGAACATCAGTCTGTGGGTGGCAACTCCTCTGGAGAACAAGCCTGCCTCGCACTATCCGCGGCACCATCGCGAGCCGCAGATTCACCAGCCTCACCTCTTTTCCATCCCAGAAGATCCCATTTCCAATTCCTACTGCTACTCCGTGCCATACATCCACCCCGACGACGAGGAACCCTTCATCTTCTACTCGACGTCTGCGCCCAAGACCGCATACGACGTGGAGTCCGAGATCATCTATTCCACACCTCCTGCTGTGACTCCGAAAGCGAAACCGCGTCGGGCGCGGCACGCCCGGCACCGTCGGCAACTGTCAGACCATTCGTCAGGTCTAGATGTTATTCCTGAGGAGGCCGCAGTCGAGAGTTAAGCGCCAGGCCAACCCTTCACCTCCTTCAAACCTTGGCCATGCCCGCCGAAACAATCAATGTGTCTTGAGCTTTGCTCGACTACTCCCTTCAGGCCGCTCCCCTCGATGCGAGGATTTATATATGCCGGGGAGCTAATAATACCACATCCCATACCTACTACTGCAAGATATCCAGTTACCTGTAGATAGTGTTTAATCAGTCATGGGTTGTCGCACAAAATCATCATCTTATTTTTGCAGGTCGGTTACATACCGTACGGCTCCGATGCTACAAATGCAACACGTATATGTTTTTTCACAAACGATCAGTATATTCAATCGATAATAAATTAAATTCTTGGCACTCCTCTTCTTTCAATGCCGTGGCAATCATCGGCCTAGGTAGTGGATAGGAACGCTGAGGTGGGATCGGTGGGAGCCGGTGGGTAGATCCAGCTGAAACCTATCGTGAGACCGTACTACTACCTTGCCCCAAGTTTCAGAGCAATAATTTTGGGGCTCTCACAGTCGTAAGGCTAGTCCTTCCGAGTTGAACGATGAGGCCTTCGATACGTCTCCTTCAGCATCGTACTCTAGAAAGTTGCACGGTAAGATATTGACGAGATACGACAGGGAAATGTCTAGTGAAACGATTCTATTGCATTAGCTATTCACAGCCTGGGGATTTCGTGAAGATGGGGGGCTGAACGAAACGCGAAAGTACACAACTCTAACACCCTTCAGAGTCTTGCACATCCGTTTCAAGAAAGACTGGCGCTGAACGCTCGTCACTGTAGATCCAGCTCGAGAAGTACTTACGAGCAGCATCATCCGAATCCAGCTTCTCAGCAAGATCGATCTGTGCGCGCTTTGTGATCTTCGGAAATCCTACGCTCATTGAACCGCAAGAAACGACAAGGAAATAAACACATAACATTATGATGGCCGTCCTTTCTTGGAAGTCATCCCAGTCTACCCAGAAGTCCACGACCGGGGAGAAGTTGTGGCGATGCAGAAGGTCCTCGAAGTTGGGGTCAGGAGTATGATATTCGGTATGGATAGACTCCTGGTCCACGATCTGGCGGATGCGACAGAGCACCAGGGTGTGAAGCGGATTGCTATGCATCTGTGGCCATCGTTTAAGGGGTCTGCGCTGGCAGTCGGACTGTTCTGAGCCGGCGTTGTCACAATAATATAAAGAATGGCTGTACTTTGTCTTCATCGTCAGAATTCGGGTCAGGCACGAAATCGCCGCTAGTGGCAGCCATCCTCATCAGCTTTTTACACCACAGGGTAAGTATCACTCTCGCTCAGGAAGAGAATGTCAATAGCCTGAGCGTGAGGTATCAGGGAGTATTCCCGTGTTGGCGAAGGTAGGGGGTGACTCGTAAACTCGTAAAGGCCAGAGTAGACTGGTAGCAATTGGAGCAGGAAAGAGGAGGGTCACATTCCAAGAGCTTTGGGTTCCGAGGATGAGAGGTAATGGGAGTTCAAGTTATTGGGGAGGGACATAGTAAACGCGTCACGGCCTGGAATCAGTTGGCGAGATGGCGACGAATCGCACCTCATAATAGACTGTATTTTTTACTTGGCGCCGGCAAGGCCGCGCATGTTTTACCTACTTCGGGAATCGTCGCCAATGTATTCGAGAGACGTAGCGGGCGTCAGTTGAAAGAAAAGATGAAGTATTCTCCCCAGCGTTGGAAACATGGCGGTATGCAGAAGATATGAGGCCCCGGGAAGCTCCCCTATACCGCCGGCGACCCCAAGGCCCTCAAAAGTCCAAATTTCTGGGTGCCAAAAGTCCAAAAATCGCCGAGGTCTGTCACCTCACGTGATCGTTGTCACGCCATTTGTGACGCGTTTCGTCCTCCCCACCACTCTCATCGACGTAAAACGGCGCTAACAACGGGATTCGAACGCATGGGCAGCGTGAAAGTAATGCACTGAGGCCCAGCTTGCACAGCGCAGCCTCTGCACTACGCATGTCTCCATGAACACCTCAAACTGGGTACCTCGTCTGTGAAAAGTCCAATCTTCGCCGGACCTCAGCTCGAATTGCCCTCAAAAGTCCAAGTTTTCGCCCGGGTTTTGGTCGATTTTGAGCCCTCAAAAGTCCAAAAATCGCCGGCGGTATAGGGGAGCTTCCCGGGGCCTAAGATATGTCGTCGAACACGGAGAAGACAATAGCGTGGGAACGTAACGCGTTCTTTTCGACTATGCGATACGACAATCGCAATCGATATCAACAGCCTTTACACTTCTAAGAGAAGGGTACTTATATATGCCTTTTATGTTACGACTTGTTGGCTTCTTCCATCAGGTTGGCTATTTCCTAAGAGATCTCCCACGTTCTTGTTAGGCACTCAAGCTCCGTTCTATACTTCCATCTCTTACCACATCTACGTTACATATTCTCCTTGGATCGAACAGCGTTTGCGCCTTCATATTCACGGTGCGGCACCTATCGTATCGCAGATGCCTCGCCTCTTTCTGGCATCGTTTCGCAGAATCAGGAAGACTCTGATGACTTGGAGAAGGCTCACATACGCAGATACCTCAGGTTGTAGACCCATCTACCTTTTCTGACATAGGGATCGACACCTCTATCGATACCTCGGCGTGATTTACAACGTCCTAGCCTTATCCGGCAAGCACTGGACAGTATTCTAATATTATGTTCTCAAATTCCTTCAACGTGCTCGTTTGCGTCTCTCACTGTCCGGTTCGGTCTTCAAATCGCTCACCACCCGCATGCATGTATGCGTTCGATGTTCAGTATTAGGCCGGTCGACTCATGCATGCGCATAGTAGGTTTTATAATCGGATGCCATCAATCTTATCCCAAGGCCTTGGCAGTTGCTGTGTTTCTTGTTCAAATTCAGTCTTATACGTATCATCAAGTTCATCTCTCTCTGTCCAAAGGATACCAGCGACTAGCGATTATAATTAGATGCCGGGCACATGATTGAGTCTGTTACGCCACGAAAATCCCGAATCCCCATTCAGGCTTCTACCAGTGACTGACGCGTCTCCTAACCGTGGCCGCGGCCGATAGGGACAATCATTGAACATGATCGATCACCAGACCCTACTTTTCTTTCATGGACCACCGCAATCGTCGACCTCGGCCCCGTCACAGCGAACCGTCGTACGGGTCGTCGTCGCGCCCGGTCCATGCTGGCGTCAAGCGTCGCAACTCCGACCACTTCCAGCCTCAGCGCAAACGGCAGCGACGAGATCCCGGTGCCAATGTGCCAGCACCTATCCCTTTCAACATTCAGCGGGCTCCAAAGGATCCTTTGCCTGGCGCAGTCATCGCCCTGCGCGGATTTGACGACGAGGAGCCGGCGCCGACCAATGTAAGCGTCCAAGAGGCGCTGGAACAAGCTTTGGAGACGGTCAGAGACCACAGGGGGCGCGTTATCAACTTTGAGGTATCCGTCCGAGTGCGTCCTTTTGCCGCTTTTTTTCCTGCTTTTATTCATTTTATCTTAGCCAAACCCACCAGCCGTCGCCTACGTAACGCTGCCCTATTCCTACATTTACGATCACCTCTTGGACGAACGTACCCCAATCATCTACGATGACCGGTACCTGCGCATGTCGCTCGACAGGAAGGAACCGAACCCGATGGTCCTCGACTTTTTGCGCCGCGAAGATTACGTGCCTGTGGCCCAAGGCAAGGAGAGAGAGGCTCTGGCACGCGAGCTGGCAGGAAAACTCGCCGTGTCTGAGATCTCATTCGGTGTCTGGTCCAGTATCCAGAAGTTCTCCCCAGAACACACCGTGCGCGACATTGCCCTTCGGATATCTTACAACAGCGAACGCCGTGTGGTCATCGTTGAACGCCCAGGACAGTACATCTCGCCAGAGACTCACCAACGCGTCCATTCTCGCGCCCTTGTAATAATCCCGGTCGGCGATATCGAGAAGGTGTGGGCCACCGGCAGGAGTATCCTCATACGCATGGCCTGCCCCGTCTTCTACGAGTACATTCACGACACACACATTCGAAGTATGTGTTTCGACACGGCCCACCAGGAAATCGCGCCGTTCACTAGTTCCGTGATCCTTATTCAGTTCCCAGATGCTCTTACCTATGAGAGATTCTGCGCACGGATGTCCAAGGCATCGCATTTCCCTGACATTCATCCGCGCTACTTTGAAGTCAGGGAACAGCGCGTCTTTGACAAACGACACCTCAAGTCCTTACAGGCCTGGTATAGGCTTGTTCCACTTTGCATTGCCCTACAATGTGAACAGGCGATTCATGGCGGTTTTATTTCGCCTCTCGATCTGCAGGCGTTGCGAGAAAGTATCACAGCAGCTTGGCATGAGTCTGGTGCATCTGTTGTTGCCGCGGCGCTCCAGGATATTATCATTTCCCTTGGCGAGCAGGACTCGATGAGGCGGCGCACTGGCGTGGAGGTCCTCGAGCAAATGTTCAAAGAGGGTAAGGCCAAAGCAATCCAGGCGCAGAAGAACATGCGCGCTTTGCCCGACCAGGACAACTTCATGTGTCATCAAATGTATGTAACGCCGACGAGCTATATACTCGAGGGTCCTTATCCTGACCGCTCGAATCGGGTCTTGCGTTTATATCCCAACTTCCACGACCATTTCTTACGAGTTTCCTTCACCGTACGTGTACCCGTCAGTTCGCACGTTGCCTGAGCTGATTTCGCGCACAGGAGGAGGGCGGTCAGTGTAGAAAACTCACTAAACCATTCAAATCCGAATTCGACTATGAAGACTTCATCCGTACTAAGATTGGCGGCACCTTAAATAATGGTTTCTTTCTCGCTGGACGACACTGGGAGTGGCTCGGTTACTCTCAGAGCGCTCTGAAGGATCGTCAGATGATATTCATGACGCCCTTTGTCGAAGAGGATAAGGATAATCGCTTCGTTGATTCGAACATCATCAGAACAGATATTGGTGTTTTCACGAAGGTCATCATGCAGCCTGCGAAATATGGTGCTCGTATTGCTCAGGCAAGCTTTTTTGCGCACGCGCTCTTTCAGTGTTGGGTTAATGTATACATTGTAGGCATTTTCAGCTACTACTGCCAGCATCGTGATTGACGACGGCGAGATCTACGAAATGGACGACATCACGAATCCGGCAAACGGCAATTGTTTTACCGACGGCGCGGGGGATATGTCTATCGAAATGGCTGAAGCTATTTGGGCCAAGATTAATCGGAGGCGTCTCCATAATCCTCAACCTCCAAGTGCATTTCAGGCTAGGTTTGTAATCTGTGAATTCGCGTAACTATGCGACGAAAGCTGACTGGAATACCTTCAGATTTGCGGGATGTAAAGGCGTCTGGATGGTTAATCCTACCCTTCGAGGAAAAAAACTCCGCTTCACACCAAGCCAGGAAAAGTTTCTTTCCGAATCAAGGACATTTGATGTTGCGAGTTCGTTCTCGTTCTCTCCTTCCTTTCGGTTCATGACTCAGGCATTGCAGATCACTCTGAGAAACCGGGAATCACGTTTCTAAATCGCCCGTTGGTCAAGCTTCTGGAAGATTTAGGCATTTCAAAGGAGACATTTCTGAGGATTCAGGACAAGGCGGTGCACCAGGCTGAACTGGCTCAAACATCGTATGAGCAAGCGGCCATTCATTTCGCCAAGAATAATTTGGGAATGTCTTTCCGATTGCCTGCACTATTCGATAACCTCAAGACGATGCTCGGGATCGACTTTGATTCTTCTCCTCACGGGCACATTGACTTCTATAAGAGTGTCGCAATGTTGGGGATCACGTCTGTGCTCAGGTTAGTCTTAGCCTGCTATATAACAGTCGCGGGTTGTAATATGGTCCGGCAGGGATATAAAGTATCGCGCTCGGATACAGGTTGCGGGTCCTACTCTTATCGGTGTCTGCGATACGTGGGGGCTTCTTGAGCCGGACGAAATCTACGTCAAAGTCAAAGGGGAGCAGACCAGTCGTATTCTCCACGGTATCGTTGCAGTTACGCGGAGGTAAGGAATGGACTCATTGATCTACCTACCCAAATATTCAAACCGTGATCAGCCCAGTCATACATCCCGGCGACGTGCAGGTGTGTCATCTCATGTTTTGTAGTTTACTGGAACTGATTTGTCCTCAGCTGGCACGAGCGGTTAGTGTGCCACATGATCACCCAATTGCTAGTCTCGTTAACGTCGTCGTATTCAGTTCCAAAGGTTCAACAATTCTATCTACCGTCTTCACCTTTGTCTCATGCGGCTTTTGCAGGCGAACGGTCCCTTCCAAGTATGCTTGGTGGCGGCGATTTAGATGTAAGATCACCCTTCGCCCACAACCATATCTCATTTTCGACCGCAGGGCGATCTTTTCAACGTACTTACCGATCCCGACCTCATTCCAGAACAGACTGAGGCGCCCGGCAGTTATGAACCGGTCACGCCACATAAACTAGGACGCCCCAGCGAAATGTACGACATTGCTAAGTTCGTTGTAAGTCGTCCTTCTGTCTTCATCGCTGTGTATGATGTTCATTTTATCCAAAAGTGCGATTATGTCATAGGTCATTCACTTCGCATCTACTAAGGTTTTGATACTCAATCAAGTACTTCATAGGCGATATCGTGGGCCAGATCTCGAGACGGCATCTCATGATTGCGGACTTCAGTGACCTTGGTGTTCGGGATCCTCAATGTCTGAGGTTGGCTGAACTCGCGAGTCAGGCGGTCGACTTTGTCAAGTCGGGTGTTCCTGTTTCAAGAAAGGAGCTGCCACATCCGCTTCGCTACACGCCCGACTTCATGGCGCGCGAAGACGAGACCGAGAAGTATCTGTCGACGAAGGCATTGGGCGAGATGTTCCGTGCCGTCCGGTGCGTATTTTCTGCGTGAACAGGAAGATATTCTGTATTGACATACTCGTAGATCCAAAAGTATATCAGACCGAAGGGTGAAACGCAGAACAAGTGTGTATCTTCTAGCAGGATGAGGTCAACGCTGACACGATGCTAGTGTTGATGCGTCTGTCCTCTGCAAGATCTTAAAGGCCGTTGACACCACATACCACCAGTTGCCTTTTGGTTCGTGGACGCCCAAACGTTCCGCGTTTGTGTGGAAGGCGTATGCTATGGTATTCTGTAGCGAGTGCGAGAAGATTGCGTATCGTAACTCTCTGTCTCGCAGAGAGGATCATAGACTAGGCGAGGAGGAGCTGGCTGTGGGTACCACGGGTAGTCTGAGGGTAGAGTCGGCGGAGTACGATCTCATGCATCGTGCGCGTACGCAAATGTCCGACCTCACGCGCAAAATGCGCGTCCATATCAAGGATCTCAAGGAGGGGGATGTGGACATTGATGATGAGTCGCTGGAGGTGGAGGATGACGACGAGGGGAACCCGGTGATTGTGAAGAAGGAGGAAGAGCAGGAGGATGAGGGTCTTCTCGCTAAGCTTGCCTCTGGTGCGGTGACGGTGGCGGCGACGGCCTCGGAGGAGGAGCAGGAAGACTCTGAGGATGAGATCAAGGAGATTGATTCTTTGTTGTTCTATGGCGAGGTGGATGTGAAGTCCAGTCCGAGTCCGAGTAGGGGTGCTTCGGACGACGAAGACGATGATGAGATCCGGGAGATGGCTCGTCCGGATTGGCGCATCCTTGCTAGCGGGAGGGCGTACGGGGCGTGTCAATACGCGCTGGACACGCTGGAGAGCCAGAAGGTTCCGTTTGGGATGCGGCTGTTTTCGTTGGTCGCGGTGGAGACGTTGTTGTCGTTGATTAAAACTATGAGATAACTTGGGGTAATTTTAGCTTATATAGTCTTGTATACTGTACTCGAAATTCATTCTATTCATCACCTACTTTCCGACGTAGACACTTTGAATTCGAAAAGTAAGAGTTCCGGACTGACTTCGGCAACCGGCAAGTTGGCCCGACAGGCCGGGAGAGATCGCATCCTTCTCGCTTTCCATCATGTTCGATGGAGGAACCGCACCAGCTAGTCGAGCTTCGCGCTATTCCGCTATCAGACCTCGCAAGCTTGGAAGTACCCTCACAGAAGATCCACTCTGATTACGACGTCGAGGCGTGGAAAGGCACGCAAGGATACAAAGACTATGCCTTGTATCTGCGGCGGCTGAACGAGGCTGTAGTGGGATGTTATTTGCCGCTGGAGGGTACTAGTGCGAGCACGGTAAGCTCAGCTGTTTGTTTCCTGAGTTATCAATCCTTGATTTTACAATGCGGCCCTGCAGGCTATAGACAGTCTAATCGCGCTCTTGGACGTGTTGGACGGGTGGATTGACGAGATCCCGCCTCTGGAGACCCCGCAGCGCTTCGGGAATCTCGCGTTCAGGACCTGGGGACAGCGGTTTGAAGACGGCATCGACGCGCTTCTGCGGACGCATCTGCCTGCCGAATACGAGGCTGCGATACCCCACGTTCGACCGTACCTGCTCACGTCCTTCGGTTCGTTTATCCGGATGGACTACGGCACTGGACATGAGGCCTCCTTTGCACTATTCCTGCTGTGTCTCACCCTTCTGCGCTTTCTAACCCCATCACCCGCCGCGGAGCGCGCCGTCGTTCTGCGCGTCTTCACACGTTACCTCCGCCTCTGCTGGCGCCTCCAAGATACGTACTCCTTGGAACCCGCAGGCAGCCACGGCGTGTGGGGCCTCGACGACTCGTGCTTTCTCCCGTACATCTTCGGGTCTGGGCAGTTGCGCGATCAGACTGCGATTCCCGTGAATGCCGTCCTCAAGGCTCCGCTGCAGAAGACCAACCTGTATTTTATGGCGATTGAGCGGATCAGAGAGGTGAAGCGGGGCCCGTTCCACGAGCACTCGTCGCAGCTGTATTCGATTGCGGTGGGCGTGCCGAACTGGGGCAAGGTGAACAAGGGGTTGTTCAAGATGTACGAGGTGGGTTGCCTTTTACCGGTAAATATTTGCGGGTTCTGATCGTGATCCATTTAGGCAGAGGTCCTGGGGAAGCGGGTGGTCGTGCAGCATGTTCCGTTGGGTGGGCTTCTGGAATGGGGCGTTCAAGCCTCGTCTGGGGCTGCGGCTCGTGCGCCAGCTGTTCCTCAGACGGGAACTCAAGCGCCAAGTGCGGCGCCTTGGGCTGCGACTCAAGCGCCATGGGCTCGGTCTCGAATGGGTCCTCCAACTCTACCTCGCTAGTGAGAATATGGTATACTTACATCTGATCTGTACTGTGACTGCAAGACTCTCAAACCCATTTGCAAAATTGTTGCTTCACCGTTGACTATTAGTTACCAGGACCGTTCGACGTGCTTTTGCAGACACGAGAGCGGAACAGCGAATTGGTCAAGGCGATGAGCATGGCTCTGTGAATAGTATTATATCCATTGAACCACAAACTACAATTGTGCCGATAACGAAAAATACGCTCCAGCTTTGCATTTCAATCGAGCAACATTTCTGAAGGACTCTGAATGTCATTAGGTCTCGTCTTACAATCGCAAGAACGACGTATCCATCCCGTGTGCGAAATCCCACACGCATATCCGCTGGTCCTCTCCACACGACACGATCTGCACCATCGTCAATTAACTAGCACAAGAGAACGATAAAAAGCCCCCACCTTTGTACAATCAAAGCCTACACAGAATATCCTTCCTTCATGCCCACCACTGAGATTCGCGACCATCTGGCCCGAATGCCGGTCCCAAGCTTTGATTGTGAGATCATAGCTCGCGCTGACCACAAACTCCGCCTCCCCTTCCCCAAACGACACGGACCGCACCAGGTCCGTATGCGTGTGCGTGCAATCCACCGCGGTCGGCTGGGGCTGGGGCTGCCCACAAGTCTGGCACACCGCGTTCCCACTCGCTGGCGGAGCTGTCGCCCAACCCGTATTTGACTGCAGATTTATCAGTCTCAAATGGCGATCTGAGCTCCCGCTGAGTACATCCCCGCCCTTCAAATCAATCGAGGCAATACCCCTCGTATGGTGGTTCTCAAATGTTCGTAGGAGGCGGCCGGACGCGGCGTCCCAGAGCTTGACGGAGCGGTCTCCCGATCCAGATACAATAATCGTAGGGCTAAGGGATATGGCATTGACAGCGGCACGGTGGTCGCGCAAGACATGTTCGGGCGTTAGAGACGGGAGGTGGTACGTCCGGATTGTGCGATCTAGGATAGGACATTAGTTAAAAGCCAGCCACGATGGATTGTCAGTCACCTTTGGAACACGACACCAAACGCGTCTCGTCAAACCGGACACACAGAACGCTATCCTCGTGGTCCTGGATGACTTGGAGAATACGGCTATCTTTTAAATCCCAAACAACGATCCGACGGTCACTGCCGCCGGACGCTAGCATTCCTTCGCTTACGCAGAGGCTCAACACCGAGCTCGTGTGACCGCCCTCTAGCACGCGTTCCACCAAGCCCGTCTGGAGATTCCATTCACGAATTGTTCGGTCGCGGGAGCCAGTAAACAGTGTCTGTCTCCCTCCAGCAGAGTGATACAGCTGTAAACAGTAAATTGTGTTCGTGTGCGCATTCGTCGGTCCGCCTCGTGTCTGTAGCGCCGAAAGACGGTAGGAAGACGCGAGGAACCGGTTGTAGAGCCGGGTACGAGTTTGGTGGAGAAGTTTATAGTCGGGTTTCGTATGGAGACGCGGAGTATTTGAGAAAGGAGGTGATGATGCGGGCCGCGAAGTAAGCATCGGTATCGAGGGTGGCGCAGAATGTCGTTGGAACCGTGTCCCGGGTGGCGGCGGAGCGGTGACAGTAAACGAAACAAAGCCCGAATCATCCATCATCATGTCTTCGACTTCGCCCTCTTCATCGTCATCGCTCTCTCCCATTCCTTCATCGAGTTGCAATTCGTCACGACTAGGAGGCAAATGCGGTAATGGCGGCTCTTGCCACATCCATCTCTTTTCGTGACAAAGCGCCTTCCATAATGTCTGGTCGTCCGCGAGACTGCGCCAACGCTTTGACACGGCTGCACAGATAAGGAGAGAGGTAGCAGGGAGGTAGGAGAATATTTGGAGCGCGAGTTCTGATGGTACCGACTGAAAGGATAACACATTAACCAAGTTGTCTTTCAAGGACAGGCAATGATACGCACGCCGACAAAGTCAAATTGCAGTAACGGTGCGATCCGCCGATGAATTGTGGCAAGTCGGGAGCGGGAGAGGGAGGCGAGGAGTTTATAAGCGAGGTCTAGATTCGGTTGAACAGAAAGACATGAGGGAACAAATAGAAACGTACCTTCACGTTCCTGTTCACTGCCCACTGACAAGCCTTCAATTCTTGGTGCCACAGGGCCTTCAACATAGCCTTCGTCGTGCATAGTCTCACTGTTGGTTTATGGTTCTAGAACTGTATTATTATTGGTGGTTCTTCCAGGCTGAATATATTGCGGGCTCCAGTAGTATGTTTTTCCAGAAAGAAAGATGAGTGAAAGATAGTGCAAGAGGACGAAACGACGGCGATGACTGATGGTGATGGTAGGAGGCAAGTGGCAGGACCATCAGTTGCCTCACCGACGGACCCTGAAGCGGTCGGGCCGGGTGCCGATAAATCAACGCCACTCTTCAGTACGCGGATATCACTCTACCATGCTTCTGTAAAGCTAAGCGCATAGAAACATCGAATTTCTATGCCAATAAAGTAGTAACACATTAAATAACTGGGACGCGGTGCTACGATAAACTGCGCAACATATCACTACACTCGGCGGCCTTCATCCTCAATTCGACCTTTTTGAGGGGATAAATCCAATCTGGGCCCAATAGTCAAGCCAAGAAACCACCTCAGAAGGCTGTATAGGCCGCGATTGCTGCAGCTGTGTTGAACACCGTATAGCGCCTTCACAGCTCAATGCAGGTATCCCAATTGCCTCGCGCCCCTGCAACTGGACGTCCAACCCAGCCTTGAAGAAGTCCAGCAATTTCAGCGCCGGCACGTCCTGAACACTAGCTGAACACCCCTCCAGCCGACGCACCCATTCCGCATAGGGCACCAAAGGAAGATTCAGCTCCTGCCCTATAATTGTGAAGATAGCTTTCGAGGCTGCGCCTTGGGGTGAACCAGATGTACGGTCCCAACGGCACTGTTGGCACGGGAAAAGTCAATGACTGCACCAGAAGCAATGTCAAGAGGTATCCATGTGCATGTCTACAAAGTCTGTCAGTTATATACCAATCACCATAGTAACAATCCAACTCACTCCCTCAAACTCGGGCAGAGCTCGTAATGTGACACTTGACTTGATGATGGCTGGTACCCAATCCGACGTGTTCCATCCGCCGTTGACACCTCCCGCGATTTGCCCAGTCCGCACAACGATGGGGCGGAGCGCTGTCTGTTTCGCCGCTTGGTACAGCATCTGCTCACCCACCCACTTCGATTCGCTGTATCCTTGGCCTACGGCAACTTTCGGGTCATCCAATGGTGTCTCTGGCACAGGCATGCCCGCTGGTATGTCTAAGTACAGTGATGAATACCATCGTCCTCGGAAACCGAAGGAAACTTACTTCTTAACACACCGACAGAACTAGTGAACACAAACCGTGGCGTGTGCTTTTGAGGGGACGTCAATGCGAGATCAATCAGCGTCCGCATGCCCTTGAGAATACTCTCGTATGATGACAACCTGAGATTGAAGTCGACTCTCCAAGCAATGTGGATGATATGCGTCACGCTACGCCGAATCTGCCATCGCAACAATCCGTTAGCACACCCCAAAACAATACAATAAGACGCCTCACCTCGCGATCCAAAGCAGCATCCACTCCCAAACCATTCTCCGTAATTTCCGCTTCCACCAAAACGACCTTCGGAGACGAAGCAATTGCAGGATCGTATCCTTTACTCTCTAGCGCCTGCCTCTGTCTGTCCAAGAGACCCGGGGACCCTTTCGATGGCCGATTAAAAGCGTACACCTTTTTCACCGCACTCGATTGTACAAGCCTAGCCAATGTCGCTGACCCCAAACTACCCGTCGTGCCCGTAACAAGTACAACATCACTCGGACCAAGGAACAAACTGAAAAGATTGTAGAAGACGACCGCCAAGGTGCTAACAAGTGCTGTAAAGACATTTTGCGATTTTGACGCCGCTGTCTTCGAGAAAGAGTCTGGAGTTGCGAGCCTCCCGAGAACGTTGTGCATGACTTCGACAGGATCACCAGCGCTGGACTTGGCCTCGCTGTTCACGGATTCGCAGATATACGCGGCGATGGCGTTGATACGCGGGTTATCGTATACGAAGTCCGAGCCTATTAATCGGGCCTTGGCAGGTTGTCCCTCACGAAGTGCGTGAACGAGAGCATTCCGAATCCAGGCGGCTTGTAGACTGTAATCCCAGTATCAGAAAGATACTAGTATGAAGAGTAATAAGGTAAGCACACACCTATCACATCCACATTGGAATATATCTTCATCGTCCTTGGCCGGGTGGTGCAGGTTGTTGTTCACTACTGCTCTGGCGAACGAGAGGGAAGCTTCAAAAGTCCAATTTGATGGACTTTCTACTTCCACGCGTTCCTCGACGGTTTTATAAAGCGCCTCGATCTCTCGATCATACTCGCTCAAGACGACAGCGCGCCTTGGCGCACCCTTGGAGTTGAACGAGAATGGCTTTGACAAATTCGCGAAAATGACCATCTGAGGGTTATGAGAGTTAAACAACACGTCCAAGAAGAGCATTACTACTTACCTCTTTGAATAATCTAGAATGACTAGGTGCGAAGTCGTTCATCTTCTCGATGCTGGCCATATGAGCGATCGATACTTGACGACGGATTCCTCATCTTGCGGATCGAATGCGAACTCCGGTTTTAGTTGAACAAGGATTCCATTCTGGAACTTCCCGCGTCCGAACATAACGCTTGCAGTAACATAAGGATCGTGACTTAAGATCGCCTCTATACAATAACTGTTAGCTGAATCCATGTCCCAGAGGCTAAAGTGTTACCAAGTGGAGTTGGATTTGTCTAAAGATTGCGAAATTGAGTAAATCGACGGCGAGTTAAAACGACTACCAACCTTCTCACCAGTTGACAGCATGAGCTGGTCATCTTTACGGCCTATGAGCTTCCAATGGCCTTGTAACGTCGGATGGGGAAGGAAAAGATCATTACTTGCGTACGCATCTTCCCCTTCCCATTGCGTGTTGACGACATGTATTTCCGTGTACGGCTTTGACTGGTACCGTAGGTTTGCGTAAGATGTTGCAAGTAACACCGCAGACAACTCACGATGACAATGAGTTCGTAGGTACCGTCGCCCTGCGGTGAAAAAGCAGTGGCCAACGCGCGATTCATCTGGAGATATTCCCAGTTCATGCCGGGAGGTTCTGGATGAACGCGATGTTAGACATGAGGGTTGCACGACGTGACAATCTTACCAGGTGTGTGATTACACAAAACGCCAGCCTCGGTGCTATCAGGTTAGGCTTCAGGACTTTGAGGAACAGTACGCAAAGGCGAAAGGTCTTACATGCCAAAGATACTATACAAGCTACATCCTTCCTTTGCAAGAAGGTCACCCGTCGCTTTGTTCATCGGGCCGCCGCCGAAACACTGGCAATCAGTCAATGCGCGCCGCAGTGTTCACGTTCAGACACGTACGATACCCTCTTTGAGGTTCTTCAGATACTGGACCTTCTCCGGATCTTTGGCCCATATCTATTGACGACCATTCAAATGAGAACAAATCTCCCGAGTAAGGATACGCCATACCTCGATGAAGACGGGAGGAGTAAACACAAAATCAGCTTTTGAGGATAACAGGCCATGGTAAACGGCGTCAAACGACGGAATCACAGCCGGTGACACTGGCGGAAAGACTGCCATGACTAAACCAGTCGTCGACTGATGGACAGCTCAGACCAACTCGCATTGAAACACAAACATCGTGAAACGCACAATCCAATTCATGAAATTGATGCCAATAGCATGATACATCGCCAGGCAATGAACCGCGAACACCTTCCCAGTATAACTCCTCGCTCCGAACCCTAAAATCAGATACACTTGTCAACTTGGGAGCAACGAGATTGAAAGAAGCCCCGTACAAGGTGCATTCGAAGCTTGACCGCAGGTCCGGTCATTCCAGTGAATAGGCTTCGGGAAGGAGGTGGATCCTTTACATAGATCAGAACCGTGATAGCTACCCGCCCGAAGCCGTTGGTGGACGCACCAGATGAATGAGCGACTATTCTCGTCGCTGACAAGTCGCGCGGTTTTGGCGGGAGTTCCTGGAACTCCCGTTCACCAGTGTAGATGTCTTCGTATACTGGCATAGCCGCGACGATAGGCTTGTCGTTCTCCTCGAGGAGAGCCATGGACTCTGCCATGAGTTCCTGCATCGGGGTATCCGAACTGATGAACAGATGCGAAGGCCGGGTTGTCTTCAACAAGTGAGCAATAGCCGCCGGAGAATTACGCGGGGATATGGGAAAGAAAGGAATCCCGCCGCGGAACATTCCCACAAACATCGTAAAGAAGGTGATGGTATCTAGAATATGACGTTTTGAGGTGGGCACTCTGGAGAGAAGCACTGGGCGACATACCAGTTGCTGCCAGGACAGCTACGATGGGTCGCACATTCATGTCTGCGCTGTGGTTGAAGTTGGTGGTTTTCGTGACATACCAGCCCGCCCGGTGAGCAGCCGGGACGAGATCAGAGTAGCGGATGTATGTGAGCTCATCGCTGTCCGCCTTGGCGTAGACAAAGACGGGATGGTCGGCATTATGCTTGTAGTGGAAATCATATAGTTCTGGAACGCTGAGTGAGCCGTCGAGGGGAGGTATCGTCCAGCCTTCAGCAGTGTGCAAGTTCAAGTTTGGCGGGGTAGTGAGAAATGTCATGGGTGTAGTATCAGGCGGAGAGATCATGATGGACGCGCAGACTTTATACGTGGCTGTGACCGGCACATAGCTGGGCTTCGATGATACATCTGCGAGCGGGGGTATTCAACTTCATCTGCTGATCAAGTGATGGTGATGCCCTGTCTGGATAAGCGCGTGTAGCTTCTGCCCTTATAGCCGTTACTTAACGTTATCTCGCGCCTCGAAAAAGTAAAAGCGTGCCGCGAATCGGAGTCCAAATTGTACGAGTTGTCGACTGTCAAACAGTCGTTGAAGTGAGATTCCTTCGAAGCTGTTGGATACATTACGGCATTAAGCGGTAATGGCTTGGCCTGTCTAGACAGCCTACGTACTTAAGTACATACCTGGTACTGACCATCACATGAAGGCCATGAACAGAGTGGGAGCAGAGTTACTGTTATAGATCACTACCAGATCACTACCGTGACCGAGGCTTAGGTTGCCCTAATCCCTTTTAGTCATCCCGGTTTACCGATCATGACACTGGGTTGTTATATGCCATGCCGAATGTTATATGCCATGCCGGCGTTATATGCCAGCCGAGACGCGGCGATCAATGATTATATGCCACTTGTAGCTTTCATTGCTTGCTCTGTCCCGTGTAATCTTTAAAATTGTACAGAACAGCTTGAACAACATCGCTCTCGAGATGAACAAGGATTTGGGGAGAACCGAGTCCAAAAAACGGAGCCGTTAATCACTGGCGGCGCATGAGCCGGTTATCTCCGAGCAGGCCTGAGGAAGCAGCCACTTAGTATCAACTCAGTATATAGCCTGCATCTACGTGTTGACAGACATTCATAGCCACTCTCTGAAGAAACCGAAGCGGTCTTGCTACGCCATGCGTCGTCGGCCCACCAAATCAGGAATGAACCCAGGTTAGGGTTACAAGACGTGGCGCTCTCACGCGAGTTTGGCGCGTTCTCACCTGCTTCTCACTCTCAAAACTCGAGATGTACTATGAGATTGGCATGGATGTGAATATGGGAGAGAGCGGATGCGTTGCAAGGCAGGATGGTGCCTTCCGACACCTGCATCAAATTTTGAGCGCGCACGTAGTGCGCGAGAAATTTGAGATTGTACACTACAATCTATACTTTGTGACTTCCTCGGGACAGCCTCCAACTGAGCTGCCAAAGTTCCTTTCCTTTCTTTTGTTGAATTCTTTTTTTGCATTTTTCGGGCCGAAATACCCAGTAGAACGATCGGAAAACCCATCCCGGTTTACCGATCATGACACTGGGTTGTTATATGCCATGCCGAATGTTATATGCCATGCCGGCGTTATATGCCAGCCGAGACGCGGCGATCAATGATTATATGCCACTTGTAGCTTTCATTGCTTGCTCTGTCCCGTGTAATCTTTAAAATTGTACAGAACAGCTTGAACAACATCGCTCTCGAGATGAACAAGGATTTGGGGAGAACCGAGTCCAAAAAACGGAGCCGTTAATCACTGGCGGCGCATGAGCCGGTTATCTCCGAGCAGGCCTGAGGAAGCAGCCACTTAGTATCAACTCAGTATATAGCCTGCATCTACGTGTTGACAGACATTCATAGCCACTCTCTGAAGAAACCGAAGCGGTCTTGCTACGCCATGCGTCGTCGGCCCACCAAATCAGGAATGAACCCAGGTTAGGGTTACAAGACGTGGCGCTCTCACGCGAGTTTGGCGCGTTCTCACCTGCTTCTCACTCTCAAAACTCGAGATGTACTATGAGATTGGCATGGATGTGAATATGGGAGAGAGCGGATGCGTTGCAAGGCAGGATGGTGCCTTCCGACACCTGCATCAAATTTTGAGCGCGCACGTAGTGCGCGAGAAATTTGAGATTGTACACTACAATCTATACTTTGTGACTTCCTCGGGACAGCCTCCAACTGAGCTGCCAAAGTTCCTTTCCTTTCTTTTGTTGAATTCTTTTTTTGCATTTTTCGGGCCGAAATACCCAGTAGAACGATCGGAAAACCCATCCCGGTTTACCGATCATGACACTGGGTTGTTATATGCCATGCCGAATGTTATATGCCATGCCGGCGTTATATGCCAGCCGAGACGCGGCGATCAATGATTATATGCCACTTGTAGCTTTCATTGCTTGCTCTGTCCCGTGTAATCTTTAAAATTGTACAGAACAGCTTGAACAACATCGCTCTCGAGATGAACAAGGATTTGGGGAGAACCGAGTCCAAAAAACGGAGCCGTTAATCACTGGCGGCGCATGAGCCGGTTATCTCCGAGCAGGCCTGAGGAAGCAGCCACTTAGTATCAACTCAGTATATAGCCTGCATCTACGTGTTGACAGACATTCATAGCCACTCTCTGAAGAAACCGAAGCGGTCTTGCTACGCCATGCGTCGTCGGCCCACCAAATCAGGAATGAACCCAGGTTAGGGTTACAAGACGTGGCGCTCTCACGCGAGTTTGGCGCGTTCTCACCTGCTTCTCACTCTCAAAACTCGAGATGTACTATGAGATTGGCATGGATGTGAATATGGGAGAGAGCGGATGCGTTGCAAGGCAGGATGGTGCCTTCCGACACCTGCATCAAATTTTGAGCGCGCACGTAGTGCGCGAGAAATTTGAGATTGTACACTACAATCTATACTTTGTGACTTCCTCGGGACAGCCTCCAACTGAGCTGCCAAAGTTCCTTTCCTTTCTTTTGTTGAATTCTTTTTTTGCATTTTTCGGGCCGAAATACCCAGTAGAACGATCGGAAAACCCATCCCGGTTTACCGATCATGACACTGGGTTGTTATATGCCATGCCGAATGTTATATGCCATGCCGGCGTTATATGCCAGCCGAGACGCGGCGATCAATGATTATATGCCACTTGTAGCTTTCATTGCTTGCTCTGTCCCGTGTAATCTTTAAAATTGTACAGAACAGCTTGAACAACATCGCTCTCGAGATGAACAAGGATTTGGGGAGAACCGAGTCCAAAAAACGGAGCCGTTAATCACTGGCGGCGCATGAGCATCAGTAAATTCACGGATCAATAGAAGGGTATAGCAAGTATAGCCGGAATAGGCGAGGTGATCGGATCCCCTATACAGACCAGATTTTCCTATACCGCGCTTTTTTTCTATGCATCGACCTTCTATACTGATCATGGTCCGTGCGCCAACGTAGAAGCCACGTGCATGTTCGGTTTTGTTTTTTTCTTCCAAGTCCTCTTTGCTCTTGCTTACACTCACACACTACGTATCCAATGGCGTAACGCACTGTCGCACGGGCGACTACTCTCCCACCACCACCACCACCAACGATGATGCAAGGACATTTGCATAACGACCATGTCCGCTCGGACGACCCCAGCAAGCGAGCAACGACGGTAAACGCGAGCTCCAGGAAGCATGGCAACGGCGGTGGTACTGGCCGCGAGCATGATGACAGCGGTAGCACCTGACTGCACGGACAAGATGCGGACGACATGAGCGACCGAGGACAATATCCCAACACTAGTCAGCAAAGACAGCAATAATGGCGACACCATTCAGCGACGACGACCATAACAACGGCAGTATTGGCCAGGACGAGGACGACATCAGCGACGGCAATCACCCTCACGACCACCATCAATCAACATTCACCCATCAGCGAAGATGATGCCAGCCATTACTGAGCAGACAACGACGGCGACCAAGCTACGAAGGACTCTCCAACGAGGAGAATGATGACCAACAGTACGTTCATCATCATCTATCCCGCGGCACGCAGTGCTGATACCCTTGAGGTTGCCTCCACGGCACCAACACCGGCTGGGGCGTCTATTCCACCTCCATCATAACCGCCACCATCTCCACTATTCTACGCGATAATGTCGACCGTTGAAGCCCGCGACGATGATGAGCTCACTAGGCCACACCCGTTGCCACGGTCGGCGTCCAATCCCAACCCAAAGGGTCTCCTTAAGAGTGCCGCTCAGGGAACGCACCCAGCGCAGCAGTAAGTGCCTCTCATCCGCCTCAAACTCAAATATGATCGGTTTTGTAGCAGTCTGCAGTGGGACGAGGCAAATCGGGCGCGAACGGAGATTCAGAAAGACAGCCTCATGAAGATCACGGAGCCCAAGACGGTTGGTGTTCAACTCTGTATAATGTTAACTGGTGATTAATTGGTTCACAGAAATTCCCGACTTTGACCTCAATGGCCGCTTCTACCCCGACTCTCCGACCAGATCGACTCGCTCCATATCACCAACTGGCGCAGACACTTCGGGACTGTCCTTGCGCTGCACGTCCATCTCCAGCAGTGGACGTCCGTCGGCGTCGAGCTCGGGACAATCCGCGAGCACGGCGTCGAGCCGCAGCACGAGCTTCAAGCGCCGTGAGCAACAGTAGGAACTCCACCATCAACGCAGCCGACTAGAATGTCACCGCGTGAGTATCTGCACTGTTTCCTCTAGATAGTAGTAGAATATATGCAAATGAAAATGACTTTTTTACCCCCTACGAATGTGTGAATTTTCCATATTAAATCCAAAATATATGGGTAGTAGAAATGGTATAGGACAGGGTGAGGGCAGTATAGGGGACGATTATTCTCCTATAAAAGGCGGTATAGAATCGGGAGATTCACTTTTTGCCTATACCGGCCAAAAACGGTATAGGCGGTATAGTCTATGGCCCCTATAGATCCGTGAATTTACTGATGAGCCGGTTATCTCCGAGCAGGCCTGAGGAAGCAGCCACTTAGTATCAACTCAGTATATAGCCTGCATCTACGTGTTGACAGACATTCATAGCCACTCTCTGAAGAAACCGAAGCGGTCTTGCTACGCCATGCGTCGTCGGCCCACCAAATCAGGAATGAACCCAGGTTAGGGTTACAAGACGTGGCGCTCTCACGCGAGTTTGGCGCGTTCTCACCTGCTTCTCACTCTCAAAACTCGAGATGTACTATGAGATTGGCATGGATGTGAATATGGGAGAGAGCGGATGCGTTGCAAGGCAGGATGGTGCCTTCCGACACCTGCATCAAATTTTGAGCGCGCACGTAGTGCGCGAGAAATTTGAGATTGTACACTACAATCTATACTTTGTGACTTCCTCGGGACAGCCTCCAACTGAGCTGCCAAAGTTCCTTTCCTTTCTTTTGTTGAATTCTTTTTTTGCATTTTTCGGGCCGAAATACCCAGTAGAACGATCGGAAAACCCATCCCGGTTTACCGATCATGACACTGGGTTGTTATATGCCATGCCGAATGTTATATGCCATGCCGGCGTTATATGCCAGCCGAGACGCGGCGATCAATGATTATATGCCACTTGTAGCTTTCATTGCTTGCTCTGTCCCGTGTAATCTTTAAAATTGTACAGAACAGCTTGAACAACATCGCTCTCGAGATGAACAAGGATTTGGGGAGAACCGAGTCCAAAAAACGGAGCCGTTAATCACTGGCGGCGCATGAGCCGGTTATCTCCGAGCAGGCCTGAGGAAGCAGCCACTTAGTATCAACTCAGTATATAGCCTGCATCTACGTGTTGACAGACATTCATAGCCACTCTCTGAAGAAACCGAAGCGGTCTTGCTACGCCATGCGTCGTCGGCCCACCAAATCAGGAATGAACCCAGGTTAGGGTTACAAGACGTGGCGCTCTCACGCGAGTTTGGCGCGTTCTCACCTGCTTCTCACTCTCAAAACTCGAGATGTACTATGAGATTGGCATGGATGTGAATATGGGAGAGAGCGGATGCGTTGCAAGGCAGGATGGTGCCTTCCGACACCTGCATCAAATTTTGAGCGCGCACGTAGTGCGCGAGAAATTTGAGATTGTACACTACAATCTATACTTTGTGACTTCCTCGGGACAGCCTCCAACTGAGCTGCCAAAGTTCCTTTCCTTTCTTTTGTTGAATTCTTTTTTTGCATTTTTCGGGCCGAAATACCCAGTAGAACGATCGGAAAACCGTCATCCCCGACTTAAATTAGCGCTCGAGAGTAGCGCTGAAGAATCAGTATGTGGATTCGCTTCAGTACAGAACACATGAACTGCCTTCTGAAACAACTAAGTACAAGTGTCAGAAGCTTAAGCTATTTTAGCAGCAAAAGTACAGCTCCAGCTCCGTAGCCCGTCTTCATCGCACTACAGAATATCACGCAAGAGCTCCCTCGCTATCCCGCCGGCCAGCATGGTACCCTCGTCTTCGTCACTTGGAGCAACACCACAGTAATGCGCCATCAACTGGGACCTGCAGACACAACTGCGTTCAGTACGACATTTTCCGCATTTTAAAATAACCTACTCCAATCTCGAGATGTAACTTCCATCCAATTCAAGATCGAGTGCAGGGCCAGTGTATCTGCCGCAGACTCGAACAATCAGTATTATACAGGAGAAAACGTTCACGCACAGCTTATTCCGCAGGGTGAATTGTAAGAAACTCTTCCAGTATGGATCTCCTTTGAGGACGTCTCCATTGCCAATAACAATCAACAGCTCCTTGGCACGAGTAATGGCGACGTTCATCCTAAGTGCCAATCAGCCTGGCAGTGTCCTTAGAACATCACGGACCCACCTCTTTCTCTCATGTACCAAACCTTGTCCGTTCGTGACATCGTCGACCAAGAACCGTTTGTTGGACCTCACACAGGAAAGAATGATAACCCTCATCTCTCGGCCTTGATAATCCTAGAACGTTTTAACAAGTTTCAGTTAGAGTCCACCATGGGCTCTCCGGATCGTCCTCACCTCAACAGTTCCGACATCCACCTTACCCAACCCGCGCGACCGGAGCCGTTCACGCAGCTTCCACACCTGTTCCCTCCACGGCGCCATCACTCCGATCTCCTCAATACGTAACGGCGGATCAGAGGCATCGCTTTCACTCAATAAACTCGTCACTGTCGCCACGACCTGATCGATCTCACCCTCGTTAAACCAAGTCGCACGCTTCGAAATGACTGTCAGTGACGATCCGAAATGAATGAGCACGAACACTAACCTCGTCAATGCACTCTTCTTTCCACTGTCCCCCAATAAACTTGAGAGGAATCTTAGGACTGGGGAGTCCCGACCATGTTATGATCCCATTGAAAATGGCACATGGCTCTAGCGTATCGTCATAGAATATCGCTGACGGCGGCATCAAGATAGCGGGATGGCTTCGATAGTTCTAAGTGTGAATGAGAAAGACACGGAGATTAAACTCTTCCGAATCGCTCACCTTGACGAGGTTTGCAATCGGCTTGATCGATCTCGTACCCAGCGCGGGATCCTTGACATAACGACTGTATAACGGCCTGTTCAACAGTCTCTCAAGAAGCGAAACCTCGAGCTCATTGTCGCGGGCTCTACCGGATGTCACGATAGGACCCACTACTTGACTGTCAGTCTCAGTTGTTCATCACTCATTGAAATTGCAACCTACGTTGATTCGGATCCCCACATAACACAAGCTGGGGTATCTTGCCGGGAGAAGCAACCTCCGCTGTGGGAGGAGGGCAATACGGCAGCACCACCGTCATAGGCACCAGAAGCTCCGGCTCAGAGCCCTGCGCTGCTTCGTCGATGATGAGGTGAGTCCAATGGGGTTCAATCCGACGCCGTATAGTCGGATGGAGAATGTTCATCGTCCCGTCCTCCAACATGCCGAGACAGGTGTTGGTGCAGTAAGCTCTTGCCAGAATACCCGCATCAAGGCAGGACGTCACCACCACTCGCTTCGCCATCAACACCGGCCACTGCGGGATTGCGAAATGGTTGTTTTCCACATCTCAATGTTTGATCTCAGCCGAAACGAAAAGGGAAGTAGGGGTATGTGCTTACAACAAAAGTGCATCAATGCCTCGGGAACTTCGGCAAACGTTCTCTTCTCGTCGTTCAACCTGAAAAGCTGAGCTGGAGTAAGGACCTTGGCCAGTCTCACTGCGAGGGTGTCGGTAGCCGAATTGGAAGGTGCGCATACAAGGACATGAGCGTTAGGCTGTATCCGTAAGATCTGGTGCACCATTTCGACGACGGTTCTGTCGTTATATGAGTACATGAATAACGCATACAAGTTAAGGCTCGCCTGGTCTTCCAGTACCTGGAGGACCGCGAATTATGAATGGCACCGGTGACGTGTACAAAGAGGCGAACGATATTGCCGCCTGGAAAGAACCGTCAGAACTGCGCAGAGCGAAGAGAACGGACGACTACCTTCTGTTCATTGTTCAAGCCAGTATCAACCCACGGCTCTTGGGTGTTCGTGGAAATGGGCGTCGGGACTGCAGCATCCAAATGTTCGGGTTCAGGAAAGAGCCATCGCTGCGCCACTAAATTATGTGGATTTGATAGTCTGCTTCCCATCGACATCACAGCGGCATGCATCGTCAACGAAGGCCCGGGATTGGTTAAAAATGAGAAATTAAAATAAAAGTGCATGGTATCCTGTGGCAAGAAAGTGGGAAGTCCGTTTTCCAACGGTCGTCCGAGAACTGGATGGAGACTCAGTTGTATATGTTTTTTGAGAATTGGACAATAAAAATCTGTTCAAAAGTCAGTACGACATCGAAGCGAGAGAAAAACTACCTCCGAATAATGCCTTCACGCTTCCTCAACGCGACAATGCGTCCCTCAAACGCCTGACCGGTCCCCCATTGACTGACAACATTGACCTCCCTCATATGCAAAAGGTCGCCGGGCTCCAGATACGGGTGATTTTCACGTATACCAGGATGGTCACGGAGAAATGGGCTAAAGCGAAGTCCACGAAGTTCACGCTCATCTTCCAGAGCACGACCTCTTTCTTATCCGACGCGACCTGATCAAGCTCCCAAGACAACAGGGTATTCCAATGATCAACATAACTTTCGGGACAAAGGGCGTTTGTGGGTAGTTCCTCTGGTGGTGCAACGAGAAGAAGATTGGGCTCGTGCATGCCTTTGAGCTGGTCTAAAAGAGATTGAGGAAATAAATCGTAAGGGTAATTCGAAGAAGGAAAAACAGATAAAGGAGGAAGAGGTTCGAAGAAATGAGTTTGTTTTTGTATATCTTGTAAGTATTGAGGAACGAAAATGGATGCCTGGATCGTCGAGTTAGTGACCGGAGAGGTCGGACGGGGTGAACTCGTACATATTTATCAAGGGTTTTTTCAGATATCTTTGACTGTAGTCAGAAAAGAATATTCGAAATATTGCAGTGTATCACGTACAGGTAAATCAGTTTTTTCAACAACACTAAGTGCTGTAAGACTATCCGACACAGATGATGATGCGTCGGATGGGGATAACGATTCGAGAGCTTTTTGCACGCGCGATTTTAGCCTGTATAGCTCGCGTTCTTCGTCTTGACGGGGTGTCTTTCGCGGTGGGAGACACAGGCGATGGATACGGAATCTCCGGGACCGCGATAGTAGCAAGAAGATTGCGCGAGGACATGCGCCCTGTTAGAGGGGCCAGACGGTTTTTCCAGTAATGTGCGCATGGCGGATCGTCCTCTGGGATGGGCGAATGGACTAGCGGGGGTGATCCTGGGCCCTGTACCATGGGTGGTGGATGAGTCGGATATGGGTTTACAGCTATCCAACCCTCGGGCTGTGGTGCAAATATAATAGGAACTGGGGAGGAGGCGGTATAAAAGGCAGGTGATAGTACATGGTCGTATACAAGAAGAAATGAAGCAAATGTTAACGAGTCCTAGAAGATTTGTAGAAGATCATGAACGTAAGAGACAAGCTGTGAAGAACACGTGTCAAGCAAGCTTACCGCGGTAGGCGCCGAGAAGCGATCGCTATGAAGGACGAGGCAAGTCGCGACTTTGCCTTTCAGAAAGCAATCGTCGCCCCTGTCGGACACGGCTGCCCTTATATTGGTTTATTTAATTTGGTTTGTAGGTGCTCGTGATGGACAGACGCCGAATAATCGGGAACACCGGATTAACCACCCCTTCTTCCTACCCTCACTGACCTATGTCGACCATTACAGCTCATGCAAGGTGCAAAGGACTCGTAAACCTCTCGCGACATGCCTTTTTGTCGTCTTGATAAGATTAGATCCGACGGATAGGAACATCCGAAAGTTTCCATGCGGTCCCTTTTTGCTCGCTGATGGTCGCACGAGTTTGGCAGTCTTGGGTCTATTGCTGTTTGCGTCCTTCTCTGATAAGTAGATCTCCTGCCTATCTCCAGAAGGAGGCGCTCCAATACAGGTGCCGACAGAAGGCTGTTTGCTTTAAATACGCATCATGCCTGGTCCTGGACCTTCCCGCAGATCGCGCGACACCATGACCACCGTTTCGGAAACAGTTGTGAACGAGGACGACAGAGAGCTCGTTGCACTGGGATATGTTCCCTCATTCAAGCGCGAGTTCTCTAATCTGGCGACGGTACGTCTTCTTCGTCACAGCAGACACCAAACTCATGTTTTTTTTTCGTAGATTAGTTTCGCATTCAGTATCATGGTGAATAGACCCCCTTGGAATCTAGGAGGTCACTCAAAACGTTGTGCCTAGGGTCTATGCTCGAGTATCTCAACGACCTTCAACACTCCGCTCTTGACGGGAGGTCCAGCATCGGTCGTCTGGTGTTGGATCCTTGGAGCATGCATGTGCTTTACGTTGGGCTCCAGTATAGCTGAGATTGTCAGCGCTTTCCCCACTTGTGGTGGATTGTAAGCCCTTACTCCCAACTCATCATCACTTCCCCGCTGAAATGACCATAGATATAGCGCCTCTGCCTACTTGACACCCACGAAATACCGCGCAAGAGTATTATCAATTTTCATTCTCTTGGCGGCCAGTTCTGAACTCACGCGTTCCCCTCACAGGTCGGGTGGCTTGTCGGATGGCTCAACATTCTCGGTCAAATCGCCGGTATCTCGTCGACGGAGTTCGGTCTATCCAACATGATATGGGCCGCAGTCGTAGTGGGCAAAGTACGTCTTTTCTTTATCTGACAGCTTCTCCCGCAACCCCATGCTGATGGAACGCCAGGACGGGGACTATGAAATCACCCAAGTACGCTCTAACTCTCTTCCGCCACTCTTCGTCTTATCTCGTTTCCGCTAGGGAAAAGTAGTGGGGCTCTTCGCCGGTCTCCTTGTTGTACACGGCCTCTTGGTGCGGAACATTCTTGTTCCTCTTCCGCAGAATGCTTAGCCTCCCCAGAACATGCTGGCTACGCGTTATCTCGCGAGCTTTTCAAAATCCTTCGTGTTCATCAATCTTGGCGCGACATTCAGTACGTCTGATCCCCGCCAATACCGCGTCGGCTCTAATCACATGCACCAGTCATTATCATCGTGCTGCTCGCTACCACTGGGAGAGACAATATGCACCCTGCAGACTACGTATTTGGCTCAGCCGGGGTCGTCAATCAAACTGGAGGTTGGAACACGGGACTTGCATTCCTATTCGGTTTACTCAGTGTTCAATGGACTGTAAGTTGGTTATCATTGATTGAACTACGTGACATAACTATCTATCACAGATGACGGTGGGACTCCGCTTCGCATTTGCGGTGATGGAGTACTAATCTCGTGTTTCTAGGACTACGATGCCACTGCACACATATCGTGAGGCTTTATCTCCCTGCTATTACCGACCTGTCGGACTAACGAAATCAATAGAGAGGAGGTACGACGCGCAGCCTACGCGGGTACGTACCACTTTTGTTATCGTCACAAGAACATTGGCTCAATGCATTGATCCATACAGCACCATCCGCTATCTTCATTGCAGGTTCGTGTCGCGTCCTTCTTCCACAGCACATGACATTGACGCGACTTATCAGTTATCGGAACGGGTTTGATTGGGTGGCTCTTCAATATTGTGCTTGTTCTCTGCTCTGGACCTCTGTGAGTCCTCCCTAGAACTGTCAGTATCATGCTCGACCTGACGTTATTATTTCAGTGAGAACCTTCCCGGCGCGTCAGGCAATGCTGTCCTTGAGGTGCGATAAAGATTAAGACTTCTCAGCAGAATCAGGACTCATGTGTTGTAGATCATGAACCTTCGAATGGGCAAAACGGGTGCCCTGATCCTCTGGGTAAGGTCACACGACACTTCCAGCTTCGTTGATCCCAACAAACGCCCTTGCACAGGTATTCGTGTGCCTCACGGCTTTCTTCGTCGTTCAAACTGCCCTCCAAGCGGCCTCGAGAACGATTTACGCTTTCAGCCGTGATCATGGTAATCCTTTACTACACTCCTCATATCCCGCCCTAACCGCTCGTCCACACCAGGTCTCCCCGACGCAGGCTACTTCGGCCACAACTCAGAATGGACGAACACTCCATTACGCGCCATCGCGCTCACGACGCTCGTCTCCTTCCTCCCCGGCCTCCTCGACCTCGCGAGCCCCATCGCCGCCAACGCCATGTTCTCCCTCTGCGCCATGGCCCTGGATCTCTCCTACATCATCCCCATCTTCCTGCGGCGCGTACTCCAAAACCACCCCGAGGTGATGTTCAAGCCCGGCCCGTTCTACATGGGCGACGGGCTCCTCGGCGCCGTCGTCAACTGGGTGTGTATCTTCTGGACGCTCTTCGTCGTCGTCATCTTCTCTTTCCCTACCGTCCTCCCGGTGACGAAGGAGAATATGAACTATGCTTCCGTCATCACTGTCGGCGTGATGGTCCTCGCTTTGTATGTCGCTCACTTTGGTTTGTTGCGCATCAATTTACTCACGTGTCTCGTAGTGCATGGTACATAATCGACGGCCATAGGCACTATCACGGACCACAGTCGAATATTCCTCTTCCGGCTTATTCGGCGGGCCCATCTATTCCAGAAATAAATAGTGCTGACCGTGACCACAAATCAAAACTCGATAAGGAGGATCTCGCTTAGGAAAGGTGACATATACCACGGATACCTTAGGAGGGGATGTATGTAAAATATTGGACGCTGCATCTCATCGAGGGGTGTTCCCAGTATTGGACCAACAATCGCGTTGTCATTCAGCGACATTTTGATGGAAATGTTTACAGATTTGAAATGTAATCGCTTTACTGTTCGAGAATGAACGGGATGTCGGTCGTTCCTGTACATGTCTGAGCGCGACCAAGGTGCCAAAGGTCAGAGTGTTACTAGAACCTGTGTGGGTCCAGATGATATGGTCATGTCCGCTTCAGGTCTTCTCTTGTCGCGAAACTGTGAACGAGACGACGCGTCAATGAAAACATCCGTATTGAACCGGATACTAGTCGCCCGGCCTCGGCAGGCCAAAACCTGAGAAGGCGAGAGGCAAGGATGGTCGTCGTCAAGTGAGGGTACAGGGTGTTGTATATGAGACTGGACAGGTCCTTGAAGAGATTTGCCCACATTGAGAAGAACCAAAGTAATGTTGTATCCCTCGGGGTACTTAGTATTTGGGACATAGACGTACCACACAGGGGTTGGTGTGACCCCAAAGTGCGCGAAACGTCCTCGGGCTTCAGAGGACATCGATTCGGACACCCTCGATCGTGTTACCACGTCCGAAAATACAGTGTTTGCATTACGGCGTGTCCATTACATTTGAAAGTCGCGAGACAAAACTCACAGTAGGGCTGACCAATTGTGTCGAATTCGACGGGATAGAGACGGAAAAGCATACATGAAGGATAACTTGCAGGTTGTAAAGGAACAGAAACACAATGAGGAAAATAATTCTACGACTTCGGCTCTACGCAACCCAATGGGATCAGAAAATGCCACAAACCACCCCATCAGGAAACACTTACCATAGTTCAAGTGCATATGATATATAGAGTCATAAAATCCGGTAAAGTTGGAGTCGACTTCCAGCGGCAATGACACTGAGGCCTGTCCTGAGCTCGGTGTGACATAAACATATGTCACTTTGCTGATTCCGCGCGCCTCGAGCCAAGCCTTTCCAGAGGGCGATGCACCATGTTGCTTGGAAATACTTGCCTGAAAAGTGATAGCATGACCGGTTTTGTCAACATAGAAGGAATCGAAAGTGGGAAAAGTTCGCGGGGTAGGGCGATGGTATACTCCCAAGAGGAGGGGGTCATGAACAGGCCACTTGTCGAAGTCGAACTCCGGTACCGTCACTGGAATGTTCGCCGAGTGATGGTCCTCTATGCTGATCACCTTGTTGGCAACAAGAAAATTTTCGGCTTCTTCCGCTTCTTCCACAGTCTTCCAAATTCGACTAGCCTGCTTTGCCTAGGAGTCCTATTCTCGTTCACAACCATCCGTTGTAGACTCCAGGAGCCACCGCTGGTGAGATGCTGATGATAAAACCCGTCGAACATATGAGCCGCCACAGCCCTGGGACCAGGACTCGGGGAACCCAAATTAAACTGAAACCACGCTTTCTGTGCCTCTTTGTAGTTTTTATTTACTCGACTCAAAACTCTTTGTAGAAGGGGTGGGCTGGGTGAATCCAGGGTCCAAACTCTTCGATTTCGATCGTCGACAGGGAAGTAGGAGAGGAGGAGATGACTTATCGACTCGAGGAGACATAAAGCTGGTTCAGTACGAAAAGTCGCCTGTATGGAATCAGTTTGCAGACGGTCGAATGCGTAATTAAGAGACAACTCGAACTGCGTCACACGGGGGGCGAAGGAGTAGGCGTCTCGGGCGGACCCTCCATACAGGTTATAGAAGTCAACCAGTTGGGTTTCGTCGTAAATACGGAAGGCTTCTTGCTGGCATTGACGTCTGTAAGATCCATCAACAACAATGCCTAGCAGCAGTCCAATGGAACGCACCCGGCAATGAGCTCCCCACAATCCCAGGGCCTCATGATGAGGTAGGAAGTCCCCATAACCTTTTTCATCCATTGCATTCTATTCACTCCGGGGGAAGCGGCCTGAATGATGAAACGGCGACCAGTCACCAAAGGTTCCGGAATCGATACGTGTGTCGAGTCGGAATCGACGAGGCACCATGTATCGGTAGGGAGTGCTTGCCGCAATTGTTCACGGTTGATGGTGATCATGTTTATGCCATAGGGTTTTCCGCCCTTCCACAATATCGAGGACGAGGGCGACTCAGCGACATATAGCGTAGGCAGACCTGCCGCACACCTGAGGTTGTAGACTACCCACAGGAAGGAGGACTTTCCTGTTACAGAGCGCTCAGCCCAAAATTCATGAAATTGATGAGGACCGACTCACCTATTCCGGGAAGGCCCGTAAGAACAACGCCGCCACCGGTGGTGACGCCCGTTTTCCCAACGAAGGGATTCGGATATGTCATCGTGTCAGACAAAGGTGATGCATGGACCACACCGAGGTCGCCGGGTGCAGGCGTCTCCTCCAGCCAAGAGGGAGATTGAGAGAGATCGACGTCCGACTCTTCTTGCTTTCTTGTTCTGGAATGGGACCACTGTTGATGTACGCGCGCGATTCGGTACTCCATCCACTGCAGAATTCCGAGCATCATTTCATGATATTCCTGCCTGATCATAATTGGCGTCGAGTCTTCACTTCCAGGCCCAACGTCAGGTAGAAACCAGATCCTGGTGGGTACGTCGACGTCCAGTGCGCGAGGCTCGACACGCTCAACAAGAGCCTGTTGCGGTTCTGCGGGCTCGCCATAGCCTGGATCTTCCCAAATGTACACTGGTGGCCTTTGTGGCTCTCGTGGCATGTCGCAGTTGGATGTGAGCAGGAGGCAGCAGTTAATGAATGTGTCTCATCCAAGGGGGATACGCCGTCCGTGCACGTGCCTATGACGCATACGTGCTTGTCTTCGTACTGCCATGATCTCTTACATTCTCTTCACTCAAGTATTCGACTACTTGACTCTACTTTACTTTCTCTTACCTATGGTAACCTTCTCGCTTCATCCTCTTAACTTTTGGTTGCCTATTTTCATGCAGTGCTTTCGTGGATTTCAAGGTAGATTCACTTTCTCGTGTCGTGTACTACCACCGTTTCCCCATTCTGATATCTCCCATAGGCTCAATACACCTATCCCATATCCGTCCCTCAGCAAGGGCTTAACATTGCTTACATTCGGTTCGTTCTTCTTGTCCGCCCTCGTACTCTAGGTTCTCAGATTTGACTACATCGAAAAGTAAGTTCTATATTGCTCACATTGAACTCTCTCTTATTATTTGTTAGTCTTGTCTTTAATTTCCACAACAGGTATGTGGTCGTAAGTACTCGTCCATCCCTTCGATCTCTCTTTCTGACTAAGTACCAGGAATGCCTTAGATACGATACTGAAACAATGAATATTCGTAATGACGCCTCCACGATCCGACCTGGCTTCACACAACTAGTCTAGATAAAACAAACTTGTGATTGAGTTGGGAACTACACAAACATCTATGTACATTACAATTCTACGGGATACACTTTCATTATTTATGCAAATAAATCACATCCCCGCGAACGCCTTCAACAGATCAACAGCCTGCCACTTCTCGACGCGCCATTTCGCATCAGTGCCCTTCCCGCTCGTCGAGCACGTCTCAGCGCTATCCAGCTCATTCAACCGCCGGAGCAGCTTCTCGTCGCCGCTAACCGCGAGAACAAACTCCCATTCGTCGCCACAGTCAAAGTCTGCACGCCCAGTCAAAGGCGCGTTGCCAGGCCCTCCGGGATGCAGGATTGCGCCGACGGCGGTGGACCGAGAAATATTGCTGGGGAGGACAAGGAAGCTGTTCGTCCCCGGGATTATACGCAGACCAAAACGTTCACCAAGACTAAAATGTATCATCATTAGAGGTTGACCATGAGCGTGCACGAAAAACATACCTGTCAAATATATGGTTCTGCGCCTCTGCAGCTTGTCGACGGGCCCATTGACGATCCGAACACTCGTCGTTAGACTCGCCAGTCCAGAATCGCCATACGACCGAAGCTTCGCGTTCCTCGACATATGATCCTGGTGTTCGCTCACTAAACTGCAATGCGAATGAATGTGAGAAATGTATATATCTTTGACGTCGCTTACATAGTTGAGTATTTCCAGACAAGACGACTTCCAATCCATGTTGAGGTTGGCAACCATGTTTATCCATTGGGCAGGCCTGTCCTTGCGAGCGCGCGTCTTGAGGAAGCATCCATTCTCAGACCTAACGATTTGGATGAGCAAACAGACGGTGAGCAAAAAAGAAGAAAACGTACACAATGCCGACATCAGGAAGTTCGTCCGCAAGTTTACTGAGTGCACCCTTCACCGGCAAGCCACTAAGCACCCAGACCTCGGTCTTCTTGTCCTCGCTAAGTCGCCTCAGGATTTCTATCGCGTTTCGAAGTTCCTCGTTCTCAACATCGAACTCGCTGCCCTTCTTGCTCAGCTCACGGTTCCATAGCGTGCCCTCTAAATCCACCAGAACGATCCGCTTGTTACAGTGTCTCCACTGCACCAAAACTCGACCAACCCTGGCCTTGTTCAAAACCTCCACACTCTCATGATTGCCGGTACCCCTCTGATGCTCCTCCCAGCTCCGGATACACCGCGACAGAAATCCAGTAACGAACTTTTGCGCACTTTGCTCTTCCACCCAACCAAGAAGCTCTTCCCAGCGTCGTCGTCTTTGTTGGGCGACTTCCGCCTTGGAAACCTTCTCAGACGCATCACAGTCATCCCGTAGAGCTTCGTGTATTCCTTTGGCTGTCCCCATGCGATCCCACGGGTTTATGCCAACGCAGCTACGGAACCCGCGGAAACTCCAGCTTCCAGTGAACTCGCTGAGAACAAGAACACCTTCCTCACCCGATTCCTTGTCTTCCTGAGAAACCACGAACTCGTGCGAGCGCAGAGCCATACCCTCACGTAGAGAGGTGACAATGAACGCGTCTGCACACGTAAGAAGAGCGAGGTATTGAGAGTAGGTGACGTCGGAGGTGGGCAGGAACACGATGGGTTGGTATGTGAGCGTCGAGAAACGCGAATTTATGGTGGACACGGTGCTAAGGATCTGATCGGTAAGCGTCGAATTCGCTTGCGCGACACTGGGCGAACGTGGAGGGTTGGAAGGGATAGCTATTTGGATCAAGACGACCTTGAATGCGGTGAGCGCCAACTCAAAGACTTTTATGTTAACATACCTTTCCCTGGTACTCCGGATGCTGCTCCAAAAATGTCTGGAAGGCTTGGATTTTATGCTTAACGCCTTGGATTTCGTCCATCTTGTCGCGTCCCACGATCAACTTCATGCCAGCATACCGCTGCTTGAGCACATTGATCCATTCGGTGACCTCTGGGTCTTTCTTCCTTTCTCGGAACAAGCCCACATCGATTCCAATGGGGTACACACCGACGTCGACAAAACGGCCTCTCTCCTCGTCACCGGTGGCGATACCTTCCTCCGGCGGTAACTGGATACCGCGAGGCAGCGCCTCAACAGCCAAGATTCGACTGCACGTCTGGCGGAAGTGTCGCGCGAACGACGCAGTCTGGAAGCCAACCAGGTCTGCACCAAGAACACCTCGCAAGAGCTTATCCCTGACAGAGAGACACCGGAATATCTCCGAGCTTGGGAACGCGACGTGCATGAAGAAACCAATGGGGCCTGGCACACCGGCAGCGCGGAGCATCTGCGGGAGTAACATCAAGTGGTAGTCATTCACCCATACGACATCACCCTCCTGCCACACGGCCTTGATGGTGTCGGCAAACTTTTGATTGACGTCAACGTAGTGCTTGAAACTGGCACTCTCGTAAAAGAGCTTGGTTTTAGGCGCGTCGGGAATTGCGTAGTGTAACGCCGGCCAAAGAACCTGGTGGCAGAACTCGTCGTAGCACCCCTCGAACACAGCATCGTCGACCCAGACTACCTCGCTCTCGTATCCGCCTTCTGTGAGACGCGTAGAAGTCGATTCGCGGAGTGCCGGTGACCAAGTGTCGGTCTCGACCCCGAGTGTGCCCACCCAGAGCTTGCGCTTGAGCTGGGGACGTGACGCGTTCAGAGAAACAGAATCAATAGCATTTTTGAGACCACCGTTGCAATGAGCATTGGGTTCGATGTGAAACTCGGCGCTGATGATGCTTGAAACGGAGTCGGGACGCCGAGGCAGAGATCGAGAAGCGGTGCGCCTCAAACGGCGTTGGCTGGGCGTACGGTATGTGAGGGGAGGCGATTTCACCGTAAAATCAGACGAGTCCACGGACACCTGGCGCGACATCTTTTCTGGGGTATTGTTGGCGGTATTGACTTTGGAGAAGGGGTTTACGTTTTCAGAAACGGGTGATAGCTGGTCGCCTGTGGGCTTTCGTGTCTGCAAAGCGCGTTAGACAAAACAACAAGATAATGTGTGGCGTACGCGGTCTCTCAAATCATCGACAATGCTCTTCAATTTCGGCCGGGAAAGTGCGGCTGGCTTGCTGGTGTCATTCTGCAGACGAAGAACGATGTCCGGGACATTGAGCTCGCGCGTCGTGGGGTTGGTCAAGCTCGACTTTCTCGACGTCGGGGCGACCTTGTCTGGGGTAGTTTTGCCCGAGCCTTCCGAGATGATGACAGAGTTGGGGAGGAAGAGAGACGCGATGATGACCCTATGAGATCGGAACGACGTCGACGACGACGACATGGGGAACGGAGACCTGGGCGGTGAGAATAAGAGAGATGGTGGTGGTTAGTTATAGAGCATGGATTGCTCGTCATAAACCGTGTAATGGGCGATCGCCATTCCCATTTTGGGCATCACCCTCCGAATTTCGAAAAGTTTTTCCCTCCTCGTCCAGGCGGCCCATTCCGAAATCATCCAGGAAGCAATCAAGCTATCTGATCGTCGGAGACATCCCGGACTCTGCCATGGGTATTTTATGGAGTATGATGCAGAAACGTGCGTCGACATCAGGATGCTACTGGAAACGCAGGGCTTTCACAAGCGACTTGCGCGTTATTTTGGCCAGTACACTTGTCAAGGACGCCTTCTAAAAATCAGATAACAGTCAGCATTCAATATTCAATCCCAGACAGAAATCCCGCGGGTACACGCGCCGGGCCCGCCAGTGAATTCAACATTACAACAAGTTCTGGAATTCAGCGGGGCGCAGTTCCGGTATCGTAAGATCATCCTGTGACATCCCGGCCGCGCCTAGCCGCGCTCAGTAACTTGAGCACAGGACAAGCCGACGCATCAACAATTACCATCACCTGAATACCCAAGCCCAGAGCATTGTTGAAAGAACTCACTTAGACCCCATAATCACTGACACTTTGGCCCCAAGCCGGCTTGGAGTGAAGAAAACTCACAGCTTCATGCAATGATTGCCCAGATGAACATCAGTGTACGGAGGAAAGCTACCATCTACACGAGGCGTTGAGTAGCGCCTCACTTCAAATTCAGGGCGGAACTAATTATCGGTAAGATAAGTGCGGCAACTGCCGTAACACCTTCATCTCAACTTGAACCATATGTTCTTGATATCTTTCTCAACTCTCCAGCTACCAATGGGCGCGAACCAGTTGACCCAGTCCTTGTTCGCGTAGAACTTGCTTCGGAGGTTTCCTCTTGAACGTCATCCTTCCCTGCTATTCTATGCACCCGGACCACTCATTGACGTACGCGTTACTGACTCGACGGCTTTTCTTTTACCGTCCTCTCTGTTGTATATGCACAGTGCAACCCGCGGGGCACGACTCTAAATCAGCGCCCAAGATTCTCGGCCAAGGAACGGCCTTTATGCGCCCACCGAGTCTAAACCGTATCCCGATGATTGCTTCGCAGTCCTCTGCCTTCGATCGTGCCTTTTCGTGCTGGCATGGGCATCAAAGCGGCTTACATTGCCCTCGGCCTTATCTCAATCCCGCCACGACCTACACTTTTCATTAAAACGTTCAAAAAACACGCCATCTGTCAAACAATTAATTCCCTTTGGCTGACTGCATGGTCCAGCTTGTGGCGTTCAATGCTCATAATTAATGGCAGCCTCCGACAACATGAATAATGCAAGCCGTGCCTTCATTACGCGCCCAACGTTGGCTCGGAGCCTTATCCTTCGCGTACGCCACACTCCAAATTACCCAATCTTATCACTTGCCTAATCCCTTTCCGATCAGACCGGCCCCTATTTAGCGACCTTAAGTGCCTCCTGGCGTAGCCTCCTCTCCCTCCCTCCTACCCTCTCCTTCAACCATTCTACAAGCCCAAGGTTCGCGTCAACACCCCCACTCTCCCAGTTCACAATGGGTATCGGCGACGACTTCACACTTAATTCGTTCAAGTTCTGCTTGGACCACGGCAATGAAGTCTGCTGGACGCACTGCTTCTGCGACCACCGCGAAGACAACAATGCCACCATCAGCGACCTCGCGCGGACGTTGGGGAAGGGGGAGAAATATGATGTAAATGTACGTCCGCCCTGCAGCGCCTCGTGGTGATCCTAACGGCGCGTGTTATATAGGAGCGAAAACAAATTTGCGCTTTTGCTCTGGGTGCAAAGCCGGCAAAGAAGGGGTCAACAGCATGGAAGTGCAGGTCACACGGAAAGGTGGACTGCAAAAACTGCTTCGATTGGACGAAGATCATCATGAACCAGGAGCAATAATAAGGCGGTGAGCGCGCTTCGTCCTCCGCCTCTTCTGACATTGACGTTGGCTCCAATGCAAGGGCATATGCAAGGGCTTTGACAGCACCTCTTCGGCGCGTGACTATCGTACAATACCCTACTTACTCTCTTCCTGCTCTGTTCACAATCTCCACACCACTCCGCAATCTTTGGAATCTTTTACCAACTTTGATCATTCATTTTGTACAATTCAAGTCCACTTTCAACTCATTCACATCATTCATATACACTGGGTTACATTGAAATTCTAAGCATCACAAATTGTACAATCAATAAGATAATTTCTCAAAGCTTGGGGGTGTTGACGAAAGCGACACCCTAGGCGGAGCGCGTTTCAGCCATGAGATTACGAGTACAATTCAAAAAGCACGTTACCTTTTCAATGCTCGTCTTCAATTCCGGGATGGCGGCTGCGATGAGACCTTGCTCCTTTTCAGTCACGGAGCCGAGAGGCAGAATCTCCTTAACTCCGTCGGACTATCCAATCTATTCAGTACACAATCGAAGCAAGACAAAAGACCACCTACACCCAGCTCAACACGCGCTGAGAAGTAGTCCGTATCCACACCGACGATCTTCTTCGCCTTGTCGTCCAAGAAGACATATGTAGGTGCGATAATCCCTGTCTCACCTTTGGCGGCCCGCACGACCTTGAGAGCAAACTCTGCGCCGGCATACGCCATACCTAGGAGCGAATGAGACAGAGTCAAAAGGAAGCAAAAAATATACGAACTGAGAGTGGCGCTTCCGGCGCCATCCTTGGCTTTCACGACCTCGTCTCCACCGAATTGAATGCGGTTTATCAACGCATCCGTGTCGGTAAAGGAAGACGGGAGGGGAGCAGAAGATTGGGAGAGAAGGGGAACGATCTAATCCGATCAGCAATGGCCGAAACCGTATATAAAGGAAACATACTGTAACGCCGCTGTGTCCACCAACGACAGGAACGATAACTTTGGTGGGATCCGTGTTCGTGATTTCGCCGACAAAGGTCGAGGCACGGACAACGTCAAGGGTGGTGACCCCGAAAAGCCTGCAAACCATGAGTAAAAGAGCCAACAGAAGCAACTAATCGCACCTCTTGGGATCAAACACGTCGTGTTTCTTGAGAACCTCAGCTACGATGGGGACGGTCGAGTTGACGGGGTTGGAGATAACGAGGACGAACGCCTTGGGGCACGTCTTGGCGATACCGGTGGCAAGGTCGCGAACGATGCCAGCGTTGATCTTGAAGAGATCGTCTCTGTGCGCGTATGAATTGAGACAGTAACATCAGGATCAAGTATACTTGCCTGGTCATCTACAAAATCAGTCAGCTCAGTCACGCTAGAGAAAACACGAAAAAAGAACTCACTCCAGGCTTGCGGGGAACACCAGCTGGGATGACGACGACATTGGCGCCAGCAAGAGCCTTGGCAAGACCGTCATCTGGGGGCAGATAACCCTCGACTTTCGAGGGCGTCGCGATGTGGCTGAGATCAGCAGCAACACCAGGTGTGTTGACGATATCGAAAAGGCTGAGGGCCGAGATGAGAGGGCTCGCTTTGAGCAGAAGGGCGAGAGGTTGGCCGATACCGCCTAAATTCTGGATCAGATAACGACCCCTCGGCGAACACGACGCAGACGTACCAGCTGCACCAAGAACGACTGCTTTGACCATTGTAGATTGTTGAGATGGGGTTGATTGGAGGTGAAAAGAAGAGGAGGATGGACGCCAAATTGTTGGGATCGAATTTAGCTTGGGGCAACGGTAGTCAGATGAATCAGATCAGCGTGATTGGTGGCATCTGCCGGCCAAGACGTCACTTACAGCGCTGAGCGGACGCGGATAACGGTGGTAGCGACGTGTACGACGATAGTACTAAAGAAAGACGCGTCGATTGCCTTAAAATATGCTGAAAACAGGAGTCCGGTCTTTACTACGACATGTGTTTACTCGCGCATTCACACGCGTTGAATGCACGGAAAATATCGGGACAAGGGACCCCGCATCCGTTTAGGCTTGCCGATTCTTCTGGCAATGTGGGGTATGCATTCTCCATAGAGGCATTTCAATTTAGAATCAGGCCTGAGGATCAGGGAGCGACTTTTCCCAGACGCGCCACGTCTGGCATAGTAGTCCTTTTTGCGGTTTAGATCACGCATACTACATGAGAAGAGCGCAGTCTGAAGTGCTAATGCTCAGTGAACGTTCCGTCACGGTTAAACCTCATTGACTGATGTTCATTCCATTGTCCTAGGAAGTCCAACAGGAATCAATGGCCCACATGGGCCATTGGGTACTATACTCGTTGACCAGTGTTGCTGTCAGTGATCCGAGGCAATGGCTTTTCTTCGACGCGTCAAATCAAAACCATCCAATGTAGGTGCCCTACATAAGTAAGAGGAAGGAATACTATTTTCATGTTTTGCTAATACGTAGTACACAAGTGCGCGTCAACTACTTACACATTCCAATGACATGGGACTGAGGCGGTGTGCGAGCGGGAGACGGACGATCTTAATAGTCATTGTCAACTTGGAAATCAAGGAAAGGAACGCGTAGTTGTGTTGATAGTTGCAGTGTTGTAACAGTGGGTCGCTGAATATTCAAATCGCTAAGTACCTCTAATCATCCAATGTGTTCGAGCGGTATACACTAGTTCATTCCAACACCTTTGCGAACTCTCTGACGCGTCTATGACCTCACCCTCCCCACCTTCTTTGCTTCTTCTGCGCCTCCATTCCCTCTTTGGGACATCCTGCGCCCAACACTTCTGCATTTGGTTACATTATTCTGCGCGGTATATATACAGCGTCGCTGTGTCTCCTTGCTCAGTCGTCTTTTCTTCCTCCGAGGCTGTTTTCATCTTCCCATTATCATGATTATGCATTCCATTAACCAGCCCGTACAGTCACTCAATGCTTCTCTGTGCTTCTGTTCGTTATAGTACACAATCTGCGTCGCGTCTTTTTCTTTCGCGGGGAGTTTCTTACGCTCTCTGCACTGTGCAGGACGGCAGAAGGTTGGCAGCAGGATCGAAGAACTGGACCTTGACTGGACCGCCTTGCTTTCTCCCAAGGTATCCATCGTTCGTTGGAGTCCATTACAGGATCTCATCATCGTCGGGCTCCTCGGACGCAAAACAACTTACTCGAACCCGCACACCATGTATCCGTCAAGTCGACATTCTCTCGAAAGTTTTTCCCGCGTTCAGCCAGTCAATAACGTGGCGTATACTCTCGGCGCATCATTTCTGATGATGTTAATTGAATGCTTTCATAACCGGTGGGCTGTTTGACCGACATTGAAGACGGTGAGAAGACTTCTTCTCTTGAAAGTTGACAAGTATCTTGCTAAGTACGACTCTTCGCTCCACGATCCAACCTGGCCAGTCGGATGTCGGCCCGATCGTAAAGCGTCGCAGTTAGGTAATCAATTCCAGGGTTTTTTGCTGTCGCCTCCATCTTCCGACAACAGTTTGTTGTAAGTGCCTCTCCACAGCGGAGTCGACTGCGTTTAACTTGACCTTGCAGCTTTCATTCCTTCCTTTTAAAAAGTGCACGGGTCAGTCCACCGCAGCTTCGCTCGCAGCATTGGAATTGACGCGACTTTAGGCATGTCCTGGCTAGCACACGTCGGGAGCACACACCTTACTGCGCCCCTTTGCCGACGCCAAGTCGCAGCATTTCACTGTTCCACAACCGTATTCAAGTCGAAGCAATGGGTTCCGAAAGGCTCTGTCGGATCGGCAGAACGCATAGAACGCCTAGGTTCCGTTCAACGCCAAGGTTCCGTTCAGCGCCAAGGTTCCGTCCAACGCCAAGGTTCTGGTCAATGGAAGGCGCCTGCCAGGCGGTCTACACGAAAGCCTAAAGTGGAGGCGGCGCCTGAATTCGCACGAGAAGCCCTACCGCATTCCGTGGCTCCTCCAGATGCCGATGCCGACGCTGAGGTGTCGAAGGGCGCACCCACCACCAAAAATCTTCTCCGACCGCCCAAGAGCGGCAAGAGTCGATGGGTGCACGACCTACGGGCTCCGACAATAGAGTCGCTTCGTGCCGCGGAGACTTTCGAGCCATTCGCACCGCGTCAGACCAACGTTGGTTATAGTCGTGGGATGCCCCGCAGTACTGAAGGTACCACGACGAGATATCCTGAGCCGCGTGTTAGCGGTCGGTCCAATTTCAGGTCGGAGAGGCGTGGCAGCGAGAGCTCAAGACTGACGCAGTCGCAAGACTATGTACGTCGGGATCACAAGTGGTAGATTGTATGGCCTTTCTAATTATATTCGTTGAGAATTCGGATCCGTTCAGCGATGGAATACCCAATAATATTTCGCACACAGACAACGTACCGTCCGCGGTTCTCCAGAACGTCTCTACCTCCAAAGACATGTCAACTCCAGGCGAGGAAGGTTTTAGCTCGCCGCCATTAATGCCCGGCCTTCTCTCGTGTCTTAAGGATGTCCTCGGTCCGAACGCGAAACCCACACCTATACAGGCTCTCAGCCTGCAGCATCTTCTCTCAGACGACGACAAAACATACAAGGAATACTTGCTCGCCTCCGAAACGGGCTCCGGCAAATCCATTGCGTATCTCCTCCCCCTCCTCCAGTCACTCAAGCAAAGTGAGCTCGATGGCTCAGTGAACAGACAGCGCACGCACGCGCTTAACCCCAGAGCGTTGATCCTCGCCCCTACCCACGAGCTTGCCAGACAGCTTGCGACGTTCGCCAAATCTCTCATCCACGAAATTAAGCTTCGCGTACTGTGCGCCAGCCGCGCTAATACCGGCCACAAGGTAGACACTTTTGGCGGGAGCGCACGACAAATGAAGGGCAAACTCGAAGCGCTCTTTGGTGGCAAGGAATTCGACGTCCGAGCTGAAGGACGTTATCCTGTAGACGTATTGGTGGGAACACCGATGAAGCTTTTGGAGATGGTCAAAGGACGCGGTTGGGATAGACGGGTGGGCGAAGAGGAGAAACCTGAGCCTCCAGTGGAATCTGAAGGCGAGGAGAAACGCAAGTTTCGAAAAGGACGCGACATCGATTTGCCTACGACTGGGAAAACAGGAACGTCACCTGCCGAGCTTGGGTTGATCAATGTTGACTGGGTTGTTATCGACGAGGCAGATGTTCTCTTTGGTATGACCAGCATCTGAATGATTCTCTTTTCCTAACCACAGTTTCATAGATCCCGACTTCCAGGAGACGACACGTCTTTTGCTGTCGGAAATTGCTGCCCAACGAGGAAGCACCGTACCCTACTACCCAGATACATTCAATTACGTTCCGCCCAACACAGAAACCGAGCCCAAGCCGATATCCTACCCCTTTAACCTAGTCCTTACTAGTGCGACCATTCCCAGCGCGTTGAGCAACTACCTCAACATACATCATCCTTCACATACACGCGTCGCGTCCCCGAAACTTCACCACTTGCCTGCGTCGCTACAGACCGAGTACGTGGGCTGGACCGGTGGTAACAAGCTCGCGGATATCGAGAAACGAATCAGACGAGTCTGGTCAGAGGACAGCATTACGCGCACGGGCACTCTCTCCAAGGTTTTAGTATTCTGCAACAAGAACACCAAAGTCACGATGCTTTCTGAGCATCTGAAGGAGAAGGGCATCAACGCCATTGCCATCGACGGATCGCCCGGAAGTCGCGCTAAAGGCTCCAATAGGCATCTCAACGGGTTTTTGAGGAAGCCCCTCAATGCGGAAGTGGGTGAAAAGGAGACGGAGGCGGAGGCGGAGGCGGGGAACATTTTGGAAAAGGTTCCGCATGTGCTTATAACGACGTCGCTGCTGTCGCGTGGGATCGACTTTTCGCCGCAAATCAAGCACGTCTTTATCGTGGACGAGCCGAGGAATATGATTGATTTCTTGCATCGGGCGGGGAGGTCCGGAAGGGCTGGGCAGACGGGGAAGGTGGTGGTGTTTGGGAAGTTGGAGGGACGGGGAAGTAGTAGGGCCAAGGAAGTGAGGAAGCGGGTTGGGAGGTTGCGGTAGTAGACTATCTATCTTATTATCTACTAGTATGTCATTTACCACTCACAGTTACTGCTCGTACTTCTCGAGCTGGATTACGTTAACGTTCAGCGCCAGTCTTTAAGCTGATGTGCAAGACTCTGAAGGGTGTCTTTCGTTCAGCCCCCATCTTCACGAAATGTAATAGCTAATGCAATAGGATCGTTTCACTAGACATTTTCCTGTCGTATTACTATGTCGTCAATATCTTACAGTACTACTACCGTGGCTGAAGGAGACGTATCGAAGGCAGCCTTGGAAGCAGTCGCACATGCCTACACATTTCGAGCGGTGGCTTAAGCACTGCCACATGCACCATTAGAAGTCGCATCTCTCCCGCGCGCACACCTTCCCTAGAGGAAATCCTCCAACCATCTTCCCACCCACTCTCCCTCGAACACACCGTCCTCGACCGTCTCTCCACGCGGGAGCATCCTCACACCATCTCCCAAAGATGGTCTCCCCGGGAGCACGTCCTCGACCATCTCCCTGTGCACAGACGTCTTCGGGCGCAAGCACACCTCTTCAACCGTCTTCCCCCCAAGGTCCAGGTCTTCGACCATCGCCCTCCTCAACCATCTCCCCTCGGGGCGCGCATCTTACAACTCATCTGCGAGGCAGCTTTGGGGCGGCGTTCTTGTCTTGTCTTAGTGGTGGGGATCTCACAGTCTTGAGGTCACGCTTAGTTCTATGATAACACTCCTGTAAACAAGTCGATTGTTAGTACCGTTTAGCGGGGAACAGAAGGCGACGACATACCCATTGATCTGCATAAGTCAGTGACTAATTGAAAGCATCTATGTAGGCTACTATACATTACTACTCAGCGCTCAGCGCAGACGGCGCGTACCGACGAGTCCGTTGGGCGAGGCCCTAGTGACCTAGGTCAGTCAGTCAATCAAGTCACTTAACAGAGGGAAGACGTACCTCAACGTCTGCGTTCGCGTAACCCAAAGACATGTCTGCGAAGCAGTTATATCAACATCGGGATAACATTGGAAACATCAAGAGACTTACAAACATACTATGTCCTGTTAAGATGGCCGGGTAAGGCCAGATATTCGTCTAAAAGATGAAATCAGTTTCACAAGAAATAGGGAAATTTTCAAACTCACCAGACGACGACGCCAACGTACTCCAGAGGCAAAAAGCGTGTCTGTGGTTAAAGCCCTCGAGTTACAAGGCGGTCCTCCAAGTCGGACCAAGATCCCGACGTCGCGATACCTATCGTGACCAATGGTTAGGCGGGCGAGATAATGGTCAACTTGACTCCACGGACAAACGGTTCTACGTCCTGGGGAGATCCCTTGAAGCCTTGAGCGTATCCATAAAGTCGCGCAGACACGGTCCAGCCATGCGTCGTCCCATAAGTCGGCGCGAGGCACGTAGCCAAATGATCCCTTCGAGTTGAAGACGCCCTTGCTGATGCGAGATGCGGTCGCGGCGAGTCGAACGACCCGGGAACAAGACAGTGCGATTATTTGAGGGAGTCTAGTCAGTCTACGGCAACGAAATGAGTAAGGTCGGAATGCAAAAAAAGTAAATGGCTGCGTACCTTGGAGCAATAGTCGGCGTCGCGGGCGTTCCAAGCAACTAGTAGTCGAGGTCAAGACTCGCGATGACCAAGGTAGGGGCGTGGCGTTGTCAGACACGGCGCCTGCGTGAATGTTGAGTACAATCCCGATAGAATACGAGCAGGCCGACGTACCGTAGGAGAACCAGGTCAACTAAAATATCAAGAGGTAAGTCGAGGGTTCACGAAAAGGCTATGGACAACGCACCAAGGTGATCCGAAAGAGTCTCGACGAGGCGAGTGACAGCGCAGAGAGCCCGTCAAACGTCGAAGTCGGCCGGCACTGGTCCATCGAAAAGCAAAACCTGCAAAGAGTGTTAGAAAGCTCGTCGCCGACAGTCAAAGACAAACAACTAACCAGAGCATCAACAGGCGGGTAAGAAACGACGCCGAGGGCGGGAAGCTAAGAGGAGGATCGAGTCAGCGAGGTGAGATGATGGTGGGAGGAAGGACCGACCTGTGACAAAGTGGTCACGCTTTGGGCGCGGCGATGGCGAAAGTGTCGGCGACGATGACGGGGAATCGTTGCAGCAAGTGAGAAAGAGAGAAGTAAAGTACATGGAGGCAGACAGTAAGAGAAAGAGAAAGGGAGAGAAGAGGAGGGAATGAGAGTGGGTGATGATGGTTTGGAGGATTCCTCGCCGCCTTTTATTGCTGTTCCAAGGAATCCAGGCTCCAAATAAAACGTAATAAAGTTCGGATATACGGGAGCCGTGATGTGCAGATGACCGTTTGGCGCGAGAACTTTCGGAAGTTGTAAAGGAATATTGTGCCGCCACGCGCGGCCGTTTCCAACGTCCTACGCGAATTCGCCTCCCTGAGCGCTTAGCGGCGATGTAGATAGGTGTTCAGTAGACTGAGAAATTGGACTACAAGAGTTGTCAAGGCCCATTGAAACTGGTTATACTAAAATGAAAGGAACTTACCTCCTGCTGCCAAATGCATTCTGTGTGGTTTCCCGTCGTATGTGAGCCAAGAATCCAGCGGTCAAACGTCTGCGATCTTTTCAGGGTAGTACCCTGACCACCTGATGTGAGTCAGATGGAGCGATTTGAAAACGGGGAACTGAAAAAACGTACAGATCTCATTTCTGGCCCAACCTTCGCAATGCGAAATGAGCGGTTCTGAACCCGGAGAAAGGTCGCCGCTTACGTTCTGATCTAATATCACATGGTAAGGATGAAACTGAAGAGATTGAGCGATGGAAAAGGTACAAACCTTACTTGTGCAATATTGAATTCGAGTTGATTGTCGATTTCAGTGCCTTTTCGGGCGAGCCGGCAGAGGAATATAAGGTAAAAACAGTCTACAGAAGTGGCACAGCAATCAAATTGACGGAGTTCGGCTGGGAAGTGCGTTTGCACCGAACGTGTCGGAGGGATGGAGGAGGACGACGACATCCCACGTCATTTCCCCGCACCCGCGAGCGTCGAGATAAGATTGTGAGGCTCTAGACACGTCACAGGGTCCCGGAAATCCTCATGCTATCGATAGTCAGGGTCCAGTACGCCTCGCTGAGGCGTTGGCGCGAAAAGTCGGGGTAAAAGCGCGTCCAGTCCTTCCAGCACCGTCGGAATTCGAATTAATTATGCCATTAAGCAAAGTCCATGTAATTTCAGGTCTCAGAGAGCTGCAAGAGAGGCGGAGGGCACGTAGACGAGTCAGTGTAACCACGCCCAAGATCGGAATGGTCGTGGTTCGTGGTCAAGTTCTACCGATCACTTGGCGTGACATGATCCTGATCTTGCACTTGAAAGACATTATTTCCCCGTCAATTCCGAGAGCATGGGACGTCTGGGACGTTGTCCCAGTTCGGTATACCCGCTGGACGTGCGGAGGAAATATCCCGTGGACTACACGCAATATCCTCCTGGCGACACCACGCACATCATCTCCAGGGTTCATATCATCGATCCTGGTGGCTTCTGGGCTCCTCCTGGAGAACGTTCTTGCGAAGTTGACAATCGACGTTTCGGCACTACTCAGTTCGTCGTTAATGTCAACATGTAGTCTACCGGTTAGTTGGTGACTTTCTCCGACTTTGGGTGAATACCATATTTTAGTAGGATATTGTACCATGATGTGTAGTCCATTTTAGACATTCATAGCTTCTCCAACGAGTCAATATTTTGAGATATATATTTTGACCCAAAGGTCAAGTCACAGTTTGGACGGTACACTTCAGGATTGGCTTAACTTTGCTTAATATTCAGACAGTTAAAGGTGGGAAATTCATCTATTTTGTGGTGTAATTTACAACGGTCGTATGAAACGGTGCGAATTCTATGGTAGCCTACGGCTCTACGCGTCAAATCATCCTCAACTCCGCCCTAATAACATATTCACCTCTGGCCAACACCGCACACCATATATCCCCGAATAGACGACACGAAACGGCGGCGGAGTCGCCGTACGTACGAGCTATCCAGCAATTAGAAAGGAAGCTGATCGAATCAATGTGGAGACACGAACCGTGTTGAACATTTTATCCTTCGCTCCCGGGCGCGAATGAGGAGAGAAATAGCGTTCAGAGTGCCAGTAATCAGCGCCAGTATCGCACGGGTCCGCGTGTCCACGAAGTGCGGTCGCATTGAAGCCGAAATCAAGCGTGGCGCATTTATCCGTTGACGTCGTTGTCCAAGCAGCAGTGAGAAGCCCGCAACGCGGGCGCAGCGGCGAATAGCCGCTGCTCACTGCTGCCGTTATGCTGAGCCTGAGACGAGCCGTTAGCCAATGAATTTACGCAGACCAAGGCACATACCCGAAACAAGTTCGCCGTTGATTCGCCAAATACGGAATTACCGCCGAACGAGACGAGATCCAGATCGCCATCAAAAGCGGCGTGAATTATCCGATTGGTGGAATTCGGGGAGTGTCTGGATTCGATATTGGAGTCAAGCGCGCGGCAATTCTAGAGGCCGCGAAGCAACTGACCTGTTCCCCGAAGCGCTGTCCGATCTCTAGCGAATCCAATTAGAGATATGACCTAGTGATAAGAGGATTGGGGGTTGAATCCTTTTGAAATCTCATGAGAAATGCTCTCGAAAAATGAGCGGATTCTTCTCACCTTTTCCGCAAGAAAAAAGCCCGGCCGGCGAGGCCACGTCACGCTGGACAGGGTGATTAATTCGAGTCCAGAAGAAGAAGGCTTGAAAGGGGCGGTTCGAAAGTGTGGCGGGGCCTTGGGAGGCGGCGAAGCCGCCTCCTCGTTTCCCGAATCATGAACACGAACACGAGGGAATATCCGAGTCCCTGAGAGTAGTCGAGACACAAATCGAGTTGAATCTGAAAACACTTGAGTAGAAATAAATATGGAAAACACGCGACCTCACTTTGTGAATGAATCCAGAAGCCTGCCCGGGTCCAACATCATGTCGTGGGGTTCTGAAGCGTGTTACCGGAGTAAAAAGTCGATTTCGTCGTCCCTCGAAGGCGCCGACGCGTCGAAAGTCAAACTACAAGCTGGAGGTCATCGTGGTTCAAGTCCAAGGTTGAACTTCCACATTGGGAAGAGGCGTGATCGACGTCGTCCTCAACCTGCAACCACGACGTCAATTCTATCCTCGAGCTCTCTGCGCCTCCACTACGAAAGGCCGATGTTATGGGCTTATTGAAAGCGAAATCTGCCGCACTGAAGACACCTTTTTTCAGCTTCTCGTCGACGGAATGGACTGCGACGCACCATGTACTTGTTCTAGACCTCCAAACTCTTCAATCTTGAATCTCTGCTTCTCTGAACTCTCCTTCTTTACTACCGCAGTTCTCGACGACTGAGTTCGTGTTTTCCGGGTAACTTTACTCTGGAATGGTGCTGAATCGGCGGCGTTGAAGGTTGGGTCAGAGAGAGGCGAAGGGAGGACTGTGACGGGATTCTGCAGGCCGTGTTCTCGGCTAAGGTTGGTAAGAATATTTTTCCACGTTTCGATCACTTACGCGTTTCCAAGCCCCGTTTGTCGGATTCCCTGACCGTACTTTTGGGAGGCTTGTGTACTACTGCAATACAGTTTCTTTTATGTGGCCGAGCCTGTGGTTGAAGTTTTGAGCTGAAATACTCTTCTAGACTGTGATCCTCTCTCTCACGATTGTCGAAACACTCAGTTCGCCCAGAATCGGCGAGGTACGTGATGTGGCGCCGCATCACCCCTGCCAGCTTCGAAATATTACGCGCCATCTTCGCCGTCTGTATTCTGGGACCAGTACAACGATGTATATATGTATTGAACGCTGGAAAACCGCTCTATCGAACTGTATACTCAAAATTCAGGAAACTGTATTCACCACCAGGAAAATCACCGTCAAATTTGAGGTGGTACGTGACTCTAATTAATATGGAGCCCGATCAATAAACGGAGGAAAATTAGCCGACGCGGTATATAACCTGTCCTCTTTCTTTCTTGTTTCCTCCTTCCTCCCACCATGTCGTCTTGCTGCCGGTACCCACTGTCGTTCTCTTCCCTCATCTCGACTCACTCCCGCCCTCAACCTGCAGCACTACTGTTATCCGGTATTGTTGTGCACCGTCACGGTACGTCTTGTTCCTCGTGTTATTCACTAACGTGTCGCGCCTACTCCTCATGTCCAAGTCATTTGGCCTCTACAGTGCCGGCGAGCTCGTTTCCGACGTCGTCTTGCCTCTGCGATCTTCTCTTGACTTGTATCTTCTTGGGATCCAAGCCTGGCCGGCGAGGCCACATGTCGCCGCCGCCAGATGTCTCTCGTAGACTCAGTCGCTTGCAGAACGTGAGGGAGGTCTGACCGGTATGTCTCCTCACTTCTCTAACGTTGAGTCCAGATCTGACCAGTATCCAGGTCGAGAAGTTGTTAGAAGAGCTCTGATCTTCAGTGCGCATCTCTTCCTTGATTCCAAGTCTTACCATGTCTTGAAGCCGGGATTTCCTACCACACTGGTGCTCTCATCACGCCGCGTCTGTTCAGGATTGCAAGAAATGCTCTCAAGGATCCGCCGCCAATTTCCAACGAAAAGCGGCCGGCCAGTAGACTGATTGGTGAGTTGTTCGAATCCTTTTTTGAACCCAGTTCTGACCAAAATCAACAGCTCGAATTTGTGCCAATGCTGCTAGTAGCACCGCCGTCGTCTTGGGACTTTCTGCTTGAGG